>PVKU01012818.1:7950-32906 GCA_004027475.1 Anoura caudifer | reverse complement strand
GTAGGCCTTTGATTTTCATGACTTGGAATACCTCTTTCCAGCCTCTTCTTGCCTGTAAGGTCTCTTTTGAGAAATCCACTGACAGTCTGATTGGAACTCCTTTGTAGGTGACTGTCCCCTTGTCCCTTGCTGCTTCTAGAATTCTCTCCTTCATTTGAATCTTGGGTAATGTAATTATGATGTGCCTTGGTGTGTTCCTTCTTGGGTCCAACTTCTTTGGGACTCTCTGAGCTTCCTGGACTTCCTGGAAGACTATTTCCTTTGCCAGATTGGGGAAGTTCTTTATTATTTGTTCAAATAAGTTTTCCACTGGTTGATCTTCTTCTTCCCCTTCTGGTACCCCTATAATTCAGATGTTGGGACGTTTAAAGATGTCCTGGAGGTTCCTAAGCCTCTCCTCATTTTTTTGAATTCTTGTTTTTTGTTTGGTTGTTTCTTTCTTCCTTCTGGTCCACTCCATTGATTTGAGTCCTAGTTTTCCTCCGATCTGTTTGTTCCCCCATGCATTTTTCTTCATTTCACTTATTGTAGCCTTCATTTTTTCATCTAATTTGTGAGCAAAATCAACCAATTCTGTAAGCATCCTGATTACCAGGGTTTTGAATTGTGCATCTGATAGGTTGGCAATCTCTTCATCGCTTAGATAAATTGGCTCTGGGGCTTTGATTTGTTCTCCGCAAAAAATATTTCTGAGGACCCGTTTAATGTTAGGTGCACTGCTAGACTATGGAGATGCAACAGTGAACCACACAAATGCAGTCCACGCTTCCTGTTGGGCACAGTGTGGTTCTGATGACAAATCAATATGGATTTATTAGAGGCAGCATAACAATTTTTTATTTTTAGATTGAGAGACAGGAAGGGAGGGAGGGAGAGAGAGAGAGAAAGAAAAAGAAACATCAATTCGTTGTTCTACTTATTCATGCATTCATTGGTTGATTCCTGTATGTGCCACGAGGAAGGATTGAACCCACAACCCTGGCATATGGGAATGATGCACCAAGCAACTGAGCTTCTTGTCAGGGCTATAACTTAATGTTTTAATAAACTGACCACTTTAACGTCAAAGTATGAGATCCTGCATTCAGAAATTACAGAAGAAATGTCCTCAGGGCATTAAATTAACAAATGAAGGAAGGGTGGAGGCAGATTGATCTGGTAGTGTGAGATGAAACCAGTGTGTGCTTGTCCTGCCTAAAAATCTTCAAATTCAAATAATGATGATTGATGATTATGATTAGGTTTTATGCAGGATTTTGGCCTATGAAACACTGATTTTTTTAATCCATACTTGGGAAATGGTTAGTTTAGAGGTGGCATGAAGGAATATTTCAATAAATGTTAGCTATTTTTACTACTGTTACATTTTAGTGATAAGTGCTGTGATATAGGAGGATGAGGCAAGCAAATGGCTAAAATTTATATAAAATCATCTCAACCAAACCTAGTGTGTTCTAAGCCAATTTGCTGAATCATCAGTTTGACAAATTCATCAAGTTTAGGGAGTGTGGCTTAAATACTTTAACAGGAGTGTTAAGTAGCTTTGTCAGACATGTTTATTCTTGGTCATGGAGTAACTTTTCTGTTTGTGTATATGAATATTTTGTGAATCCTTTAAAATGTCATTTCTTGGTTTATTGACCTTTAGAATTTTTAAAGGTTTTTTAAAGCCAATTTCTCAGGTAGTATATTGTATTAGTTAGGATTAGATATGGCTGTGA
Source organism: Anoura caudifer (assembly GCA_004027475.1). Classification (NCBI taxonomy): domain Eukaryota; kingdom Metazoa; phylum Chordata; class Mammalia; order Chiroptera; family Phyllostomidae; genus Anoura; species Anoura caudifer. The sequence goes on along the minus strand of PVKU01012818.1, from coordinate 31,185 downwards.
GAAAGCAGACCCTCATTTTTCTTCCACAAATCCAGATGTTGACTTCCAGGGCTGGTTTGGGGGCTGCCATAGGGCGCTGCTGCCTGTTCTTATTGTACCCCTACCAGGCTGATGCCTTGTGGTTGACCCTCCTAGGCATCTTCACTCCTGGGTTAAAAATTGTGGAATACTGCTGCACAATGCATACAATTTGACAGAGATTGTTACCGAACAGAACAGGGGGCAGTGTGAATAATATACTATTACCAAATGGACCCACCCTTGTGCTCCAGGGTCCCCCTGCATACTAGGTTTGCCTTGCCCACTGCCAGGGAAGACATCTCTCAATGCCAGAGATTGGTGAAAAGGAAAGGGATTATTTATTTTAAAAGTTATACAGACTTAGAGTAATGACTTAATGTCTTTATTAAAAATACTAAAGTCCTTTAGAATACCCACCAACACACACAGTCCTTTCTTCTCCCTCTGCCCAGTCCAGGGTACCATATCTCAGGAAAAGGAGTAGAAGTCCATGGTTCAGGCAGCCCCTCGGTTCCAGCACCATCAGCTGTGTTGCTGCCGTGATCTCCAGTTAGCCCAAAACCATGTGGCACCTCCTTATGGCCCACCAGCAAGAGTCCTTTCACCCCTTTTCTTCCAGGCAAAATCTCTCCAGTTTCCTAAGCCACGTGTCAAAAGGGAGCACCCTAAAGCTTCATGGTCCCAACTTTTGCCAAAGCCACATGGTCCCAAAAAGCACTTGCATGGCTGCCGTGCCTGACTTTAAATCCCAGGGCCAATCTTCCTCTGCAGCACCATTTCCAACTCCTCCCACAAGCAGTTACACCTGCCAGCATTCCCATATTCTTCCAGCTTTACTGGGCTGCCATAATAAGTCTGGGCAGGCATAGCCCCATGGTGTGGAGCCAATCATCTGCAAGCTTTTATTGCAGGTGCTGTTCCCAGAGGGAGTTGCCTCCCAGTTGCATCATGGGTTGAAGTCACTCCCATCCCCTTGGCTCAAAGCAGGCCACAGCTATTTAACATATCTATGAAACCAGTTAAAGGTTATAGATACATTAAATGACCATTCTAGAGGTTACCTTTGAAACTGTTGCTATTCAAAACAACTCTTAATGGCCCTGCTCTGTGTGTCCCATCCCCCAGCTCAGATTTGTGGGGGTGAGGACATCCTATATATACATTTTTCTAATATTTCCTGGACACCCTGAGTTCTGGACCCCATTACAAATCCCCATTTGGGTCCCCCTCCTCCGCCTGGCTGCACCCTGTTACCAGATCACCTTCTTATGAATATGTAGTATTTCATCATTGGGTAGGATTGGGAGGAAGTGAAGATGCTTAATAATTTCCCTTTGAGCACATACATCAAGAGAGAAAAGAGTACAATCTAGAGCAGGGGTGTCAAACTCATTTCATCAGGGGCCACATCAGCCTTGTAGTTGCCTTCAAAGAACCGAATGTAATTTTAGGACTGTATAAATGTAACTTCTCCTTAACAGTTAAGCGAGAACTCTGTGCTGCTGCCGGGTAGAAACAAGGTGCCGGACTGGATAAAACAAGGTGGAGGGCTGGATTTGGCTCATGGGCCTTGTGTTTGCCACCTGTGATCTAGAGGCAAATGCAATGTTTTTGTAAAAATAAAAAACAGACTTCTGGCCAAGGTGGAGGTGGAGGTGGACACACTGTGCCTCCTTGCACAACAAAAATTAAAGACAACAAAGATTTAGAAACAAGAAAACAATCAGAACTGATAGAAAAATTGAACTGTACAGAAGTCCAACAACCATTCATCCAGACTGATAAGAGGGGTGGAGTCTCAGGAGGAAAAAGTGGAGGTGGGTGGACCCGGGTGCATAGGCAGCAGCAGCTGGAAGACCCTAGGCACACAGGCAGCAGCTAGCGGACCCCAGGCATGGGGTGGCAATGGTGCAGACCCAGTGAGGCTGCACAAGGTGGCTGGCTGACTAGGTGGTCCCACATTTGCATGCAGATAATCCAGGCAAAGGGGAAGCAGCAGAAGGAACTGGAACCCAAGAGAGAGTGGAGAAGGCATCATTGTTCCCTCTCGGACCCTGCCCCCACATACAGCATCACAACTCAGAGACTGGGTTGCCCCGCCCTGGTGAACACCTAAGGCTCCGCCCCTTACTACATAACAGCTGTGACCAGATCAAAAAAAAGGCTCAAATGGGAGAACAAATCAAAGCCCCAGAGCCAATTCATCTAAGTGACCAAGAGATAGCCAACCTATCAGATGCACAGTTCAAATCCCTGGTGATCAGGATGCTCACAGAATTGGTTGATTTTGGTTGCAAATTAGATGAACAAATGAAGCCTACAATAAGTGAAATGAAGGAAAATGAACAGGGAACCAATAGTGATGGGAGGAAAACTGGGACTCAAATCAATGGAGTGGACCAGAAGGAAGAAAGAAACAAGCATACAGAAAAGAAAGAAACAAGAATTCAAAAACATGAGGAGAAGCTTAGGAACCTCCAGGACATCTTTAAACATTCCAACATCCAAATTATAGGGGTACTGGAAGGGGAAGAGGAAGAACAACAAGTGGAAGACTTATTTGAACAAATAATAAAGGAGAACTTCCTCAATCTGGCAAAGGAAATAGACTTCCAGGAAGTCCAGGAAGCTCAGAGAGTCCCAAAGAAGTTGGACCAAGGAGGAACACACCAAGGCACATTATAATTACATTAGCCAAGATTAAAATGAAGGAGAGAATTCTAGAAGCAGCAAGGGATAAGGGGACAATGACCTACAAAGGGGTTCCCATCAGACTGTTAGCTGACTTCTCCAAAGAGACCTTGCAGGCAAGAAGGGGCTGTAAAGAAGTATTTGAAGTCTTGAAAGGCAAGGACCTACATCCAAGATTTCTCTATCCAGCAAAGCTTTCATTTAGAATGGAAGGGCAGATAAAGCACTTCTCAGATAAGGTCAAGTTAAAGGAGTTCATCATCACCAAGCCCTTATTATAGGAAATGTTAAAGGGACTTACCTAAGAAAAAGAAGATAAAAAATATGACAGTAAAAAGATAGCAAACTCACAGATATTAACAACCACACCTAAAACAAAAGCAAACTAAACAAACAGCTAGAACAGGAGCAGAACCACAGCAATGGAGATCACATGGAGGGTTAGCAACAGGGGAGTGGGAGGATAAGAGAGGGGGAAAAGGTACAGAGAATAAGTAGCATAGACGGTGGGTAGAAAATAGACAGGGGGAGGGCAAGAATAGTGTGGGAAATGTAGAAGCTAAAGAACTTATGACACATGGACATGAACTAAAGTGGGGAATGTGGGTGGGAGGGGGTATGTAGGGTGGAGGGGAATGATGGGGGACAAATGGGACAACTGCAATAGCATAATCAATAAAATATATTTAAAAAAACAAAGAAAAAGTGACCCAAATTTAGATACAATAAACACATTATTGCTAATCTGTGCCTATAACAATTGTGTAACATAGCACTAGGCACTCAGAAATATTTATTGAATAAATGAATGAGTGAAATAATTCTGTTTCAAACATTTGTATACTAGGAAAACGTTACATTTTTGAAGTAGGCAACCTGAGGACACACCAGATTCTGGGGCATTCAAGTTTACTTTTAACATCACAAATGGGGAAATGAATTAAAAATTCATGGGATCCAAAAAGTGGAGGACACAGCCTCAAAATTCTTGTGGGGTAGGGCCTGGAAGAAAAACACTTAAGGAAAACAAAACTACAGAGCACCAAATTCTTGAAAATCACCTGTTGTTATTGTTACCTTTTTCTTTTTTAACCAGATGGTCATTTTAATCAAATTGCCAGGTCACTCAACTTGCTTTGACTAAAGCATTTTCTTCTCAAGTTACCTGAACTCTTCTGTGCAGCATGAAGCAGATGTACATGCCAGGAGGGCAGAAAATATTCAATATCTTAGTGCCTGCAAATAGCCTAGCTTGATTAGAGAGCTAAGAGTTGGCAGGTGGCCACACAGATTAGAAAGGTGAGTCTGAGAGGGAAGTAGTGGCCAGATCATGAAAGTCCCTCTTAGGTACTCTAGTAAATTCTCACTTTTCCTGCATTGCAGGTGGTAATTGGGAGTTAAGAATTTAAAGTTTAGTGAATGTTGGTTTTCTGGGAGCAGAGACTATTTATAGGATTCAACACACAGGTGGAGGCTCTTACTATTTTCAGGTATATATTTTTTTATTCTTACCTGAGGACATTTTTTTCTCCATATGTTTTAGAGAGGAGGAAAGGAGAGAGGAAGACAGAGAAACACCAATGTGAGAAAGAAGCATGGGTTGGTTGCCTTCTGTAGGCACCTGGACAGGGGATTGTACCTTCCCAGATCTGGGACTGAACCTGCAATCCAGGTACCCTGACCTGGAATGGAACCCACACCATTTGGTTATGGAATACTGCTCCAACTGAGCCACACCAGCCAGGGCATATGATGTATTTTTCCAAAACTTAAAGGACTCAGTGGATATCCATTGAAGCTAAGCTTAATATAAAGAATCTAAAGAGAGTTTTCAAGGAAAAAAATGTTTGATGACTTAGGGAGGAAGATTAACCATAAAAGTGGGCAATTTAGGGGCTAATTTGTTGACATCTACCAGTGAGATTTAAATAATGGAGTGGAAACAGAGGCAAGATAGACTGGAGTTGTTAAAAGAATGTAAAGCAAGGAAGTGAAGATCTGGTAAAAATGTTTTTTGGAAGCAGCTTGATAGAGGAGGCACCAGGAAGTTCACCATCTGGTGTGAGCTCAGGCTACTGAGAAAAAATAAAACCAAAAAGAGCTGATCTGAATTTTGGATTGCTGGGGGAGGAAAAAAAAAAAAAACCCAGAGAAATTAGTTTAGGTTCTACCTTATTTTTGGCTTGCTCTGCTCTTTTAGTCTTCAAAGTCCTCCAATACTTACAGCTCCTGAGATGTTCTTCTCAACCACCTCAAACACACCTAGTACTGCCCAAATGGACTGAGCTCTCAAGGCCTATAATTCCAAGCAGAAGCATAGGGCCTGTCTGCAGTCATGACTCATTAAAATGACCTCCCATATTTCTTGTGTCCATCAAGTCTGTTCCTCATGCTTCTTCTTCATTGTTGTTGGGGAGGCATGACCTATGCTGGAATCAAGTCAGAAACATGGGTACTCTCTCCACCTGCACCTCAGCTATTGACTTCCCCAGTGAAAAACCTTACTATCACCTGCTCTATGTTCCTCTGGCATTTTCCTCTTCTTAGAGTTTTATCTCAAACAGTTAATCTCTCTTTGCTTCCATATCCTTATGTAGCCGAGCCTCTTGTGATTTTAATGCCACGAGTATTATTGGCAGGTTGAACTTAATAGTTTAATTCTTAATTAGGTCTTTGTTCACACATTAACTGCTCTGTTTGCTCAAGTCCTTTTGTTCTCACCAGTAGAGTCATAAGTTGCTGAGGTGGTGTCTCTGTCAAGCAGGCAGAGATAATTCAGGGTTGGAGGAGATTTTACTCATATGAGTTTGTTTTGCAGAAGGAAAGAATGTTTTCAAGCTAGCTGTGACCAGCTGATGACGTCTAGGAGCCTAATGAGGAAAAGTGTTATTTGTGACAGAAGAAACACAATATTTCTCTTTCAGTTCTCCAGAACTTCACCTCCATTACTCCCTTGCTGCGTACAAACTCCCTAATTTGCTTTTTGAGAGCGATGGATTAGGGAGATCTTGCTCTCCTGTCCTCTAACTTTGACCAAACTGAATAAACCTTTTACTTTCTCCAAGTGTTACCAGACTAAAGTGGTCCGTTTCCCCCAAGTACATCAAAGCCTAGTAAGGCAAGATTAGGAGCTTGCACCAAAGAAAGGAAGTGTTTATTTTTTAGGAACTGGCTCAGGCTCAGAGTCACAGGTGAGCTAATACTCAAAGACCTGACTCCCTCTTGGCTTTCACAGCTAGGGCCATGATTAGGGTTGTGGTCTCTTCTAGTTGGTTGGTGCTGAGGCAGTGGGTAGTTGATCAGTGCATCTGGTCCTGATGGCAGCCATGGTGTCATTTCCTCTGGTTTGGCTAGTTTTCTGTCTCTGCGATCAACAGACCCAAGGCTTGTTCCTAAGATCATTTGATGCTGACCAGAACCTCATTGTTTTCAGGGTTTAATGATTAAGAGAGTGGATGTGCAAGGGAGAAGGAAGCAGGTGAGTCTGGGTGCTGGATAAGGCCAGTTTGAATCAAATGGAAGGAAAGGAGAAAAGGTCATATTAAAGAAATGAAGTTTTGCAAAGTTACACAAATGAGGGTGTCTCAATATATTGGCCTATTAGGGCAGTGGGTACACAAACTGAATTTTGGGAGGTAACTCTGCAATGCTCATGAGTACAAGTAATATACTGGGTGGGGCAAAAATAGGTTTACAGTTGTGAGAACATGAAACAGTTTATTTTTGTATCATTATTTATTAATTATTGTATTATTTTTCCATACAAAGAGCTGTAAAGTTACTTTTGCCCCACTACAAGATTTATGTCATGTAATATATGTATGATCTTTCCTTTGGGCCTGCCACATAAATTTATAGCAATTTATTTAAATAGCAAGGGAGACATGTGGATCCTTCTAAATTCAGATAAATTAATTTTGAAACAGCTTTCAAGTAGTGTTGCATTTTCCATACCTTGGGGAGTATAGAAGACTGCCTCCAACCCATTTGGGAAGGTACAAAGTGCTGCACTTGTGAAGAAAATCCCGAAGGCCTGCAGTTTCCTCATCTGTAAAAAGGAGGTTTTGGTTATCTCAAAGGACTATTTTAAGGGTAGGATGAATTAGCAGATGATGTAATGTCCATAATAATCCCCATTCAGTATTACTCTCTGGTCTCTCCTGCTTCCAACCTCAGCATTCTTTAGTAATGAGATGTCAGGCAATGTGGATCATCAGTGAGCCTGACAAAACTTCCGTTCTCACATCTTCACTCAGCCTGCAGTCTATAACACAATAGGGCGATAGGGACAAGCATGAGGTTAGAGGTTAGACTGCCTTGTTCAGAGGTTCACTCTATGGTCCAAGCTTCTCTGGTCCCAGTGTCCTAAAGTCTTAAGTGGGGATAAAATGCTAAGGGGAGGGTTTATGGGGAAAATTAGAGTCAGCTAGTGAACAGTGATGGGAAGCCAGGTTTTTGAAAAGGTGTATGAGGTGAAGCGATGAAGAGGTATGCCTGGGTTGGGCACTTCAGGGGTCTATGAATTGCTATACCAGAGGTCATCATTTTATCACTTGGGAAGACCTTGGACTAGAGGTTTAATGTGGCTTCCAATGGTGAGTTTCTCAGGTAGAAGGTGGCATATCCCATGTACTAGTGTTCGGTAGGGGTTTGAGCTTTCATCTTGTAAAGTTCAGGTTTATAGGCTCTGAGAGCTCATGTCATTGATGTCATTGTTTGTGGCTGCAGTACAGTGGAACTGGGCAGTAGGACTTTTGAGAGACTCAAGTATTTTATTTTTATTATTGTTTGGGGGATGCCAATTTTTTTAAAATTATATTTTATTGATTATGCTATTACATTGTCCTAGTTTTCCCCCCTTTGCTCCCCTCCACCCAGCAGCCCCTACTCCCTCGAGCAATCCCCACACCATTGTTCATGTCCATGGGTCATGTGTATAAGTTCTTTAGCTATTCCATCTCCTATACTGTACTTTACATCCCCATGGCTCTTTATAACTACCTATTTGTACATCATAATCCCCTCACCTCTTCACCCATTCCTCTATACCCCCTTCCCATCTAGCAACCATCATAATGCTCTTCGTATCCATGATTCTGTCTCTGTTTTTGTTTGCTTAGTATTTTTAAGGTTCAATTGCTGGGATATATATATATATATATATATATGTGTGTGTGTGTGTGTGTGTGTGTGTGTGTGTGTGTAGCCATTTTACTGTTCATAGTTTTGATCTTCTTTTTCTTAAATAAGTCCTTTTAACATTTCATATAGTAATGGTTTGGTGATGATGAACTCCTTTAGTTTTTTCTTGTCTGGGAAGCACTGTATCTGCCCTTCAACTCCAAATGATAGCTTTGCTGGGTTGAGCAGTCTCGGCTTTTGGTCCTGCTTTTCATGACTTTGAATATTTCTTGCCAAATCCTTCTTGCCTGCAAAATTTTTTTTGAGAAATTAGCTGACAGTCTTATGGAACCTCCCCTGTAGGTAAGTAACTGCCTTTCTCTTGCTGCTTTTGAGATTGTCTCTTTACCTTTAACCTTTGGTATTTTAATTATGATGTGTCTTGGAGTGGGCCTCTTTGCATCCATCTTGTTTGGGACTCTCTGTGCTTCCTGGACTTGCATATCTATTCCCTTCACCAAATTAGGGAAGTTTTCTTTCATTATCTTTTTCAAATAGATTTCCAAGTTCTTCTTTCTCTTCTCCTTTTGGCATCCCTATGATGAGAATGTTGCACCACTTGAAGTTGTCCCAGAAGCTGCTAATACTATCCTCACATTTTTGGATTCTCTTTTTCCTTTTTGTTGTTCTTATTGGTTGTTTTTTGCATCCTTATGTTCCAAGTCCTTGATTTGATAATTGACTTCATTCACTCTACTGTTGTTCCCCTGCAAATTGTTCTTTATTTCAATTAGTTTATCCTTTGTTTCTGATTGGATCTTTTTTATGCTGTTGAAGTACTCACTAGAGCATTCTTATAACCATGTTTCGAACTCTGCATCTGTTAAATTGTTTATCTCTATTTTGTTTAGTTCTTTTTCTGGCAGTTTGGTTTGCTCTCTCATTCGTTTCTTCATTTTGGTGGCCTCCCTGTGTTTGTTTCTATGTATTAGGTACAGCTGCTTTGACTTCCTGTCTTAGTAGCATGGCCTGTTGTAGAAAAGCACACCGGTAGGTTGGATGGGGTGGAGCCTTAGGTAATCACCAGGGCGGGGCAACCCGTGTGAACCAAGTAGATGGAGTCTCTGATATGGTGTCAACACTCTGTGGCTCTGTGTGGGGAGGGCTCGAAAGGGGAGGAAGCTGCTGCATGGCTTCTGGATTTTGTCAGGGAGGAAGCTGTCCCCTGGCACTCGCTGTGATGCCAGATGCTTCCACTTTTCCCCATATGCCACTGGTTTTCTTCCAAATGCTGCCCTAGTGCCGGAGCCCAGAGAGAATGTAAGGCCTAAGTCTGTTGTGGGCCCTTTAAGAGGAGAGTCCTGAGAATTCTCTGGTTTCTTCTGCTGCCCAAATACCCACTGATTTTATGGCCAGAAGATATGAGACTTATCTTCCTGGGACTGGAACCCTTGGCTGTGTGGTCTGGTGTGGGCCTGGGATCCCTCACTCCCGAGGTATCCTATCAATTTTTATCCACCACACATCAGTGTGAGACTGCCCATTCCACATGTCTGCGCCTCTCTGCCACTCCATGCATTTCTGCCTCTCTTCTCCTCCTACCCATCTGGATGAATGTGATTTCTTTAATTCTTTGTTTGTTGGGCTTCCATATAGCTCAATTTTCTGATGATTCTGGGTGATAGTTGTTACGTAGTCCAACTGTAATTTTTGCTGTGGTTGTGCAAGGAGGTGAGCCATGTTTACCTAAGCCTCCATCCTGACCCTTACTTTTCTTAGTAAACACATTCTCTTTTGCCTTTTATTAGATATAGCATTAATTATCAGTTATTTTTAATTTGGAAAACCCAAGCGCACATACTTGGATATGTGTCTCAAGTTTTTTAAGGCATTAAATGAAGTCTTAAAAATAAGCGACATATAAGAGCTTGGTGTGGGTGCAGACCCTTTGGTTGTGCCTGACTTTGCTAGTTATCACCTTATTATATTAAGGTGGCGTAGCTTCCTGCATTCTGGCATTTATGTATTCTTTGCCTCTATTGCTTTGGGGCCTGTAATCCTCATGTATTCTAGCAAGTGCAGTTCTGTGTCTACTTCTCTCATCAGCCCTGGTCTGCCGAGGAGAGACTCTACTGAGCCTCTTAGCGATGCTGGAGTCCCTCGCACCAGCACGTTCCTTACGAGGTGTGCTCTGCCGCCTTCACGGATGGGGCTTTTGGACTCATAATCTCTCCAACCAGTATGCCACCCCTCAGAACCATTTCACTTTCTCTACCACATTCCAGGAAAACATAGGCATTTCTACTTCTATTGGAGTGGATCATAGTATTGTAAGAGTCCCCTGTTATATACAATAGAATATTATTGAGCTGTGAAAAGAAGGAAATGCAGCCATTTGCAACAACATGAATGGTTTTATGCTAAGTGAAACACGAAAGACAGAGAAGGACAAATAAATACTGTATGATCTCACTTATATATGCAATCTAAAAAACCAAACTCACAGATACAGAGAACAGATTGGTGATTGCCAGAGGCAGAGAGGGTGGGGTCTGGGAGAAATGGGTGAAGGGGATCAAAAGGTACAAACTTCCATTATAAGTAAGTTCTGGGATGTAATATGCAGCTTAGTGACCACGATTAACAATACTGTATCTTATATTTGAAAGTTGCTACAAGATTGGATCTTAGATGTTCTCATTATAAGAAAAAAATTATAATTATGTGAGATGATGGAGGTTAACTAAACTTATTATGGCAATCATTTTGCAATATATACGCATATCAAATCACTATATTTTATACTCTAAAATAACGTAATGGTATGTCATTAAGAGTAATTTGTATTATCCGTCCCCCACAAAGATGTCCTCCTCACTGCAACCTGTGAATACTTTACTTTATGTGGCAAAAGGAACTTTACAGATATGATTGTTAATTTAATTAAGATAAGGATGGGGAGATTATCCTTAATATCTCAATGTGATCACAAGGGTCTTTACTAGTGAGAGGTAGAGGCAGGAGGGTCAGAGCGAGGGAGAAATTTGAAGATGGAGGAGGAGACCATGCTCCAAAGAACACAGGTGGCTTGTAGAAGCTGAAGAAGTTAAGGAAACAGATATTCCCCTGGTCTCCAGAGGGAATGAAGCCTTGATAACACCTTTATTTTAGCAAAAGTGATCCACTTTTGGACTTCTCATCTCTGTAACTGTATGATATGAAATTTATGTCGTTTTAAGCCACTAATGTTTGTGGCTGGTTCTTATAGCAGCAACAGGGAAGTATTGTAACATACCACCCTAACAGTGAGTTTGCTCCTTCCTTGGAGACCTTTGCTAGCGTGGTAAATCCTATGTCTCAAAAGTGTCTCTAGTCAGTGAATCCTTCCTCACCAGCCTTGCACTTTGGCCCTTTGATCAAGCACACTTACAACTCAATCCCAGGGTTCTTCAGTTCTTACTTGTAGCTGCTAGATAATCCTTGCCATTCCTTCTGGGGTTATATCTTCCTCTCTTATCAACCCCAGCATGTGCCAAGCTGAGTTATGCAGGTGGCCAGGCAGTCAGGAGAGGAGATGGGAGCATCACCTTAGGGAAACCTCTGTCTTGCCTGTGGAGGAGAAGCTTCTGCAGTGTCTTCCCACACGGGGGAACTGCTGGTTCTCCCTGTGGAGGGCGGGCCAGCTCTGCAAGCTTTTGGGGGCAGGTGGGTGTCTGCAGAGCAAAAATCCCGGGGGCATCTACCCAGATATCCCTGTCCCGTATTCCAGGGTCCCATATTTTCCCAGCCAGATCTCTTGGCTTAGCTCCACTGACTTGTTTTGACTATTTAGATGTGAGTAACTATATGAATTCAAGGAAAGTACTGCAAGAGTCAGCAAAGTTATGTGTTGTGCATAGTAGAATGAATAAATATTGATGAAATAAAGAGGAATAAAACCCTACAAAATTTCTAAAAGCAATAGGCAGACTCAAAGAAAAACTGAGGACAGGTTTTAGAGCCACTGATCCTGTTATTTATTATTGAAATGTCTTTGGAGCTCTGCAACTCTGTCAAACTCTGAATGTGGTCCACAACTGTGTTTACTTTTCCACTGCAAGAGAGAAGCTTCCAAAGGGGCCCTCTGGTTTTCTCACTTAGTCCGTGGCTGTTTGTCACCATCCTCAGGGTCGCGTTATTCCTCTATGGAGCATTAATACAAGTTAGTAAAAACCGACCAACTCTCTTTGTAAGGTTTTTTCCCCCAATTTTTTCAAATACCTTACCAGTCATTGTACTGGTAAGGGCCTCCCTTTCCACCAAGCCAACTGTAGTGAAATGCTCAGCAACCGGGCCACTACGTACGCCAGGGACTGTTATGCCCTAAATTCCATTTAGGATGGAGCTGCTGTCACTAGTTGGGTGGTAAGTGAGCCAGTCCTGAAACCTCGTAACACTGTCTCTTTTCTTGGACCACTCTGTTATCACCTGTGTTTCCTAAGAAGAAGATGCCATGATGAGGTTACACATGGAAGAGATTTACTGAGGAAAGTACCTGTTTAGGATGCAGGGAGAGGAAGCAGAAACAAGTTGGGGAGTCTTTAGACTGAAGTGCACAGTCTGTGAAAGGAGAGAGGGAAAGAAGAAATGATTGTATAGGAAGATCCTCACACCACAGCGTGGTCCTGAGAAAGTCCTGGTCAGGCTAATGGGGAGTCTCTCAGCAAAGGTCTCAGCAAATATTTACCAATACAAAATGATGATCAAAACATTCAGAAACTTGCAGCCTCTGGGGGAACAGGCGTAAGGGGAGTACTCACAGTGCACTGCGAGAAGCCCGGTTACAGGTGGAACAGCCCTGGACAAAGCCAGCGGAGGTTGTGAAGAATTTTGCAGGAGAATTCAAGGCCGAGGTGGAGGCAGAGAAGAATCTGAAATCACATTTAGGAAATGTCAAGTGACTGCCTGACTGTGCTCAAGCCTTCGCAGAAATACTAAATTTCTCTCTATTTATTTTTCTTGAAGTCCTTTGCAAATATTTAGGGTCAAGTGTATGAGGGAGGAACCCCCCAAAACAAGATTATCTTCTAGAGGGTGGTCCCCTTGTAGTACAGGCTTCCCCCACTAGGCGAGTGTTCTAGGAACCCATTTGTATCAGTGTGCCAGCCGGTGTTGTTGTGAGAGGCTGTGTTCAGCTTCAGTGAATTTTTTTTGAAGACTCTTTCAAGGCATTTGCCCATTTCATGATGGTTGACTTATAAGTGCACCTGAGTGTTCAATAGTTTTGGACCAAAAACGGCATGACCCCTTTACCCCACCCTGCCTATTCACCCAATTTCACCCTAAGCGACTTTTTTTGTTTGCTTGTTTTCCCGGATGAAGAAAGTCCTCAAAGGGAAACATTTTGCTGATGCAGAAGAGGTGAAATAAAAAATGGCAGAAGCACTAACAAATAGAGGGTACTTGGAAGGTGAATGGAGCTTAAACATGTAAGAAAAAATGCACAATTTTTAATAAGTGAATTCTGTTTTTTGTGTTCCTCCTCATATACGTGTATGTAATAGGATTTAATGATACAAGTAATACACGCTTTTTGTGTGTTGATGATGTCTATGAGTGGTTCCTTGAGCACAGTTCTGGCTCTAAATTATTAGGCAGACAACTGCTGTCCCTTAGGCAGAGGTGGAGACGACGCGAGTCCCTGGTTAGAATTAACATGAAATTAGTAAGAGCAGTCTTATGTCCAAAGCCCATGATGAGTGTACTTGTGAAATCGACATTACAACAGACTCATAGTAAACTCCTGGGAACTCACTTGGTGTTGTACCAGAAGTAAACAGACTCTTTACTTTTCCTGACTGGCCCAACACAATGTAGCCCTCCAGTTAAGCCACAAGGTCAAGGTAGGAAATTCCAGATGTATATGTCTTAGAGAAAAGGTGCATATAGGAAAACCCTGAATAAAATTCCTGGATTCACATGTACTACTTTCAGTTTTCTAGATGACTAGGTTTCTCTTGACTTAAGTTATAGATATTAAAAGATAAACTGAGGTATATTAAACATTTTAAGAGTTTATTTGAGCAAAAATTGTTTGGAATTGGGCCGTGCCAAACTGGAAATGGTCACGAGCGATCCACTCACAGAAGCCTGCAGAAAGACTTATATAAAGTGTGAAAAGAAGGAAAGACAATCACTTAATTGGCAGGAGCTTAAAGCTTAGTTGTCTGTTTGTGGTTGGTTGCCTTTAGGTTTCGATTTTGTGACCTTGAGGCATTTACAGATTTCGATTTCGATTTGCTTAACGTAGGCCACTGCGGCATTACAGCCACCCCAGTCCGACGGCCGCCTTCTGTAATTTAACAGAGGAAAACTTTACTTCCAAAGCTTTCCTGCTGCGGGTTCTGAGTTGGAGAAGCAGTCTTTAAGAAGGAACCACTTTTATGTTAACTGTGGTCCAGATCTCCTCTGGAACTTAGCAGATGTGTGTCTTTGAATAGGTTTCTTTAAAAGATCAGTTTATTATCTACTAACTGAAAATAGCAAGTACCTCGTAGGATGACTGTAATATATAAATAAATAATAGAAATGCAACCATTTAGAAAATGCTCTAATACTAAATAAAATGAATGCTCCAGAAATGCTAGTTCCATTCCATTTGATAACAAACATGGCAAAACTTTGGTTAACTGGAATCTAACTTTCCAGAAATCTCAATTAATGACAATCTTCTCTCTGCGTTTATACAAGAGCTGGTGTATAGTGTTAATATTAGTTCATAAACTTGAAGTTCAATTTTATACACTCTAAACTTATGTGATGACAAAAAATTACTTTAGTTTACTGTGGAATCTCCAGCACTTAGAATTATCTGGTACATAGTAGGTGCTCAGTGAATATTTGTTGCAGGAATAAGGGCCCAGCAATCCTCCGAGCATCTTTAGGAGTTCAATGATATTGTAAGTCAGGAAAGTGAACAAACTCACTTTGTAGAGCATTTCTCTGAAATGCTTAATTTAATTCAACAATTTGTGAATATTCAACAATTCATCAGCATTTCTTGTTTAACTAAGTATAAAACAGAACAAGAGCTAGAGTCCTTTCTCTCAAGGAACTCAGATTCTAAAGGGAGATTGAACTGTGGGACGAATAGTTGAAATGCGAGGCATAATTCAGAGAAAGCAACATGAGAGCATGAACAAGGTGTGAACTAAAAATGCAACTGTAATGCAGTAGAAGAAGGAATTTATCTTCAATGTGAAGATCAAGAAGTTCTTTGAAGAGGAGCTTTTACTGCATTTGGGTTGAACCCAAAAGCAGAATTTAACTTTGACAAATGGGAATTGCAAAGAAGAAAAAGGAAATAGGAAAGGAGGTAGATGTGGGAAAGAAATTTGAGGCAGAAGATGAGGTATGATTAGTAGAGAAGAAGAGAAACTTTTTTTGTTGTCATTGTTTGTTTGTTTTTAGATTTTTAAAGAAGTAGGTCCCAGGGAAGGTGTGGTGTGTGAGGAAAATAAATAGAGAGAATAGGTAATATCTTTTACCAAGGTCACTGTGGATTTTGTATTTGAGTTCCCTTCAAAAGTCATTTGGGAAACATAAAGAATGGAATTCCTTATAAATTGTTTCTTGACTGTGACTCTGTTTTGAGCCTCTGTTTTGAAAAGGACACAACAGGCAAAGGGTATTGGAAATAGTTCTTATCTGAGAGCAGTGCCCCCACCTGTGTGTAGCATAAACCAGAGGCTAACGATAGAAGAATCTTTGGCCAGGTAGGAGATGTCATCTGACTAAGCCCAGTGCTCAAATGTTTAGAACGTGACAAACCAAAGCCAGTCTTTGAAATCAGCTGTTTAACTGCCCAGAAAAGATTGCCTCATATTATTTAGGATGTTAAATCTTTCTGCATTAGAATATATATTTCCTTACTTGATTAAATATAGTATGCTAAGAATTAATTTAATTGCTCTAATGACTCCAGGTCATCACTGTGGACATTAATTATTATGTCAGGTTATATAGAGTGAAAGTTTTGGCAGGTGAAAACGTGCCAGAGTTTTTTCCTGTGCACTAATGGTACTACCTACACATTCATGTTATTATTATTTTCTCGGTCTCCTTTCAGCTTCCAACTTTTGTATAAAGCAGTAAGCTCATTTCTAATCTCCCAATCGTCAGAGTAGAGCTTTTCTTTGAAGTAAAGCAAGGAGTCTTTGTTAGCAGAGTTTGTGTTTCAGAGGCCTTAGTGAAGGTAAAGGGTATTTATATTATGGAAAGTTAATTATGGAAAAAATAATTGGTGGGTCTTTGTCAAGAGTTGAATTCCAGCCTCAGTCCTTTCTCTAAGTAGCTACTTAATTTCTTTTAACTCTTTAAATTTCATTGTCATTCAAGTACAGTTGTCTCCATTTTATCACCACCACTCCCTGCCCCGAAGCGAATCCCCGCTTCCCACCCTTGATCCTACCCCACTTTGGTTTTGTCCATTTTTTGGTATCACTTAACCTTCCTCAGACCAATTTCCACATTTGGAAAAAAAATTAAAAATATGATCTTCGAAGTCCCAGAATGGGTTCAGGAGTCAGACTCTAGTTTCTTACTTGCAAGCCTGGCAAGTTAGCTGGGTTAAGTTAGTTAATCTCTACACCTCTTTCTGTTTTCTAATCCATTTTGTTCCGTAATAATGTTGGTCTGACAGTTACTGTGGAGTGTGGGTAGGAAATACGGAGGAAGTTCCTCTCTCAGGGCCTGCAACCTGGTGGAGAATACTTGTTAGTTCCAGCTTTCTACCCTCAACAGAAATCTTTTTAGCAGGATTAAGTGCTTGAGGTCAAAATGCCCCAGACTATTTGAAAGTCTCAAAGCGTCATTAGCCAAATAGGCCACTGGATGTCACACTTGATCTAAGCTACCACACATTTGTGCAGTTGGCATGGACAGTCCTGGCTTTTAGAGCTGGACTGGACCTTAGTGATCTTTGAACCAGAGTTTGAACCAGAGTTTGGCCCTGGCCAAATCTGTTTTGCACATGTTTCATTATTATTAATTTTCTTTTTTGGTTAGAATAGAATTTGAATACATGTAGGCAGGGGGAGCCCTACTTGTGTCCTACTCTGTGGAGCCCTACTTGGGCCTTTGACTCATTTGGGTTACTTACCTGGTAGATGGTGGAATGTGGAGCACCCGATTTCGTTTACAGAGGAGGAGACTGACCACCCAGACACCTTAAGTGGTTTGACCAAGGACACAGGTCAAGTTGGGAGTAAATCTGGGACTAGAACTCAGGCCACTTGACTCCCAGGTGGTCCCCTGTCATTGAGCCATGCACTTCAGAGATACATGAAACTTACGCACCTTTAGGAAATTTCTACTATACTCTACTATGAGAAGGCTCACATCTGACTCTGAGCTCTGTGCAATCACTGGCCTCAGGCTGTTTTGACTTTCACATCAACACTAGATTGGGTGTTCAATCTCATTCATGTTTTATCACGTGAATTTGGTTGGGGGGATGAGACTATGATTGAACCCTGGAGCGTGTTTCCCAAGGCACTTAGCAGAGCCACATTAGACCAATGATAAAGTCCACAACCTCTAACAGGAAAGCAGTGAGACAAACAGGGTCATGACTTATACCAGCTCTTATCAGAAGAAGCAAGCCAAGAGAGCTCACTCTGAGTACTAACAGGTTATAATGTAGACACACACACACATACACACACTCATGCAGGAGTTTAAATTTTCATAGCTGCCAGATGGAGGATGTAGCTATTATTGCTCACATGCTACATACTACCTTCAGAAAGAATGGGTTGGAGAGGGTGATTAGCTCAAATCATGTTCAGATTTCCCTGGCTGTGTTCTTACTAGAAGAGCAGAAGGTTATTTTCTGGGACTAGGTTGGCACATTTGCAGGCCTGTAGGAACTGCCAAGATAAGAGTCAATCAGGTTTCCCTGGAATGCATTTCACTACCTGGGGCACTTGTTCTGAGATCCTGCACATTTTGGGGAAGATGTAGTCCCTTCTTGGGGACCAGAAATGTGGAGACTGAGCTGTGCTTATCTCTATTCTTTTTTTTTTTTTTAGGAATTTTGAGATTTTTTTCATTTGAAGGTAAATCTTAATGCTATTAAAGTCACAAGTATGCTAATTTAAACACTGAATTCTATTTCTCTAAAACACACAATGCAAATGTACAAATATCTGTTCTCTCCACATGACAGAACCCATTCATTTCATGGTTTGGAAATGGGAAGTATAGATTCACCTTAAACTGCCAGTCAGCAGGTGTTTCTGTACAGCTAACTTTAGCAAAACTCATACAAAATAGTGATTAACAATGGTCTTCTTTACTTGTTAACTCACAAGGGAACACCTTCAAAATTGCATTTTATTAAAGTTTCTGTACTAAAATGTAGGAAAACTGAACTACACAAATATTGAAAAGTTAAAAATTCCTTAATTTTTTATTCCTGGTACCACTACCACAATTTACAGGGCAATATACCTGATGTAATGAAAAGAAAAAGACAAAGCTACAACAGATAAAAGCCCTCAGGAATGTACATCTAAGTGACACTACGTTGTATTAATCCATAGCTGCACTGTTTGCAAGCTGTGGCCATGGCAGCTGTGAACAAGAAGAGTTTCCTTGTTTAAGCTGCAGTGACTTTTCAGACTAGGGATCATTGCTCCTTCTGTGGCAGATTTTTACAGTTCCTCGAATGCATTTGGGATAACTGTCTCCAAGTAACCTGCAGCTTTCCTGACAACTCTCACTCTCCTGCTAAGAACTGGAGCCCTTTTCTGCTACCATATCTACTACTTCTCCCACCAGATCCATAACCACCACCATAGGGGCTGCCCAAGCTTCTTCCACCAAAACTGCCCCCCTTCATGGATCCATAATTTGATTGCTGTTGTCCACTATAATTTCCAAAATCATCATAGTTCTCACCACCACTGTGGTTACCACCAAAATTTCCCCTTTCATTGGAACCATTATATCCTCCACCACCACCTTGGTCTCCATATCCTGGCCCACCACCTCCATAGCCTCCTCTACTACTGCAACCAGGTCCACTGCCATAGTTGCCACCATCACCTCCAAATCCATTATACCCACCATCACCTTCTCATAACTACCTCTGCTGCCACCTCCACCATAGCCTCCTCTTCTACCAAAGTTTCCACCAGGGCCAAAGTTATCTCCATCACCTCCAAAGCCTCCATGACCCATGAAGTTGCCAGATCTACCTCCACGGCCTCTTTGAGATCCAGCAGACTGCATTTTTTTTTTTTTTTTTTTTTTTAGAAAGGGCCTTTTTCACTTCACAATTTTGCCCGTGAGTAGTATGGTATTTCTGAACAAGTTTTATCAACTGAATCGTGATCATCAAAAGTTACAAAAGCTACTCCTCTTTTATTCCCAGTCTGCCTATCTTCCATTTCTATGGTTTCAATCTTGCCATACCTTTCAATGGAGTCTCTGAGATTATATTCTTCTGTATCTTCTTTAATACCATCAACAAAAATTTTCTTCACCATTAGATGGGCACCAGGCTTTACAGAAACCCCTCTAGAAACTGCTCTCTCTGGTTCCACTGCCTGCCCATCACCCTTGTGTGGTCGAGCACAGGTTGCTGCCTCCGCCTCCTGGACACAAGGTAAGTGACAAAGCCAAAGGCCTGGGGACGTTTTGTTTGCGGGTCTCTCGTCACCATACGGTCAGTGAATGTGCCCCATTTCTCAAAATGTTCTCTTAAACTATCATCTGTAGTTTCAAAGCTCAAACCATCAATAAACAGTTTTCTCAACTGCCCTGGTTCCTTTGGATCGTGGCCCTCCTGCCCCGCGCTGGTGGTGGCGGCGGCAGCCGGAGCCCGGAGTCCGGCTGGGGGCAATGGGCGGCGGTTTTACCTCCATTTTGAGACCTGACTCGCCTCTTCTAACTCTCATCTCTTCAGTTGCTATGAACCTTGAAGATTCTTAAGGAAACTTACTGGACGTCTCCTTAAAGTATATTTAAACTCTTAAGAAATTTTCAGTTACAGTTGACATTCAGTACTAGTTTCAGGGGCATAGCAGAGCTGTTAGACGTTTACTAACGTAGGAAGTGATGGCCCGCAAGTCTAGCACCTCCCCGCGGCTGCGCACAGTTATTACAATACTGTTGGCTTATTTCCTATGCTACGCTTTATATCCCTATGACTATTTTGCAACTTCCAAGTCGTACTTCTTCATCCCTTCACCTTTTCTTTTCCTGTTACCCTCCTGGCAACCATGAAAATGTTCTCTGTATCTAGGAGTTTGTTTCTGTGTTGTTTATTCATTTATTCATTCATTTATTTATTTTTAGATTTCACAAATAAGTGAAATCATGTGGTATTTGTCTTTCTCTGACTTATTTCATTAGCATAATACCCTCTAGGTCCATTCATATTGTTGCAAATGGTAACATTTCATTTCTTTAAAGTCTATTTTGAAGAACCCCAATGACAACAATTAAACGATTGTAGCATAGCCTGTTAGAAGTGGGACAAATATTAAAGAGGATCAAGTCCAACCTCTTGCAGTCCAACCACTTGCAGTCTGAGAATGGGGCCTCAGATAGAGAAGGTGCTGGTGGTTACACAGCAATGTACTTGAACCAGCACTGTTTTTTTTTTTTTTTTTTCCAATACCTTCTCATCCAGATCACTGGAATTCTCACCCTTTGATTTCTCTAATTACTCTGCTGCTTTTACTATTTTACACTGATTTTTTGTTTTTGTTTTTATACTGAGGTCCTGCTGACATAGAATAAACTACACACGCAATAAAATTATACAATTTGATAAGTTTTGACATATGTATGCACTCATAAACACACCCTCTCAGTCGAGATGGTGAACATATCCATCATCCTCACAGGTTTCCTGCTGCTGCGGGGTCATCCATCCTGCCTGCTCCTCCCGCCGGCAACCTCCAATCTACTTCCTCTCACTCTAGATGAGTTTGCATACTCTGGAATTTTAGATAATGAAGTCATACAGTATGTACTCTGTTTTGTCTGTCTTCTTTCACATAACCTACTTATTTCAAGATTCATCCATGTTGTAACATACATCAATAGTTCATTTTCTTTATTCCTAAACAACATTCCTTGTAAGAACACACTACAAGTTGTTTACCCATTCATCCATCTGTTGATGGATGATCAGGTTTTTTCCAGTCATTATCTATTACAAATAAAGCTGCTGTGTACATTCATGTACAGGTCTTTGTGTGGATGTGTGCCTTTGTTTCCCTTGGTTCAATACCTAGAAATAGGATGGCTAGATCATACAATAGACATATGTTTAACTTTTTAAAAAATGGCTTTGTTGAGCTTTATGTATTTTGACATATAATTCACTTTATATATTTAAATTACACAAATTGATTAGTTTTGACATGTTTACTCACCTATGAAAACATCACCACATTGAAGATAGTGAATGTATCCATCACTCAGAGATATTTCCTGGTGTTCCTTTGTAATCCATTTGCTCCTCCCAGCCCCAAACTCAGGCAAGCTCTGATCTGGTTTCTCTCTATATAGGTTTTGTGTTTTCTAGAATTTTAGAAAATGAAATTATACAGTATAACCTATCTATGGTGTATTTTATGTTTGGTTTCTTTCACCTGGCATAATTACTTTCAAATTCATCTGTAGTGTAGTGTATTCATAGTTTATTCCTTTTTCTTGGTGAGTAGTGTTCTATATTATGGATTTATAGATTTTTTGGTTATTGCAGATAAAGCTTATAGAAACATTTCTGTACAAGTTTTATATGGAAATATGCTTTCATTTATCTTGGGTAAGAGTATAGGTGTGGAATGGCCGATCATATAGTGGGTGTAGAACCTTTCTAAACCACTACCAAACTGTTTTCCAGAGTGACTGTGTTATTTTATATTCCCAACAGCAGTGTATAAGATGTTCAATTCCTCCACATCCTTTCCACCAGTTGGATTGTCTATTTAATTTTAGGTATTCTAATACATGTACAGAGGTAGCTCACTGTGGTCTTTCTTAATCTGCATTTGCATAGTGATTAATGATGTTGAGCATTTTTTAATGTGCTTATTTGCCATCTGCATATCAAGTTTGGTGAAGTGTTCATTCAAATCTTTTGCCTATTTTTTTTTTTATCAAGTTGTTTACCTAGTGGTAAATGTTGAGGCTTCTTTACGTATTCTAGACACATGTCTTCATGAGGTATATACTTTGCAAAGATATTCTTCAAGTCTGTGACTTATTTTATTATCTTTTGAAGGTGAGGAGTTTTTAATTTTGACAGTTAAGTTTATCAATTTGTTCTTTTATAGATTATTCTTTTGGTGTTGTATCTAAGAAATCTTTGCCTATTCTAAAGTCACAAAAATTTTCTTATTTTTTCTTCTGGAAGTTTAATTGATTTAGATTTTAAATTTTATTCTATGATCCATTTTGAGTTAGTTCTTGTATAAGGTGTGATATATGGATCAAAGTTTATTGTTTAACATATATATATCCAATTGTTGTACCACTGTTTGTTGAAAAAAACTATCCTTTTCCACTGAATTGACTTTTAACTGCTGTCAAAACTCAGTTTTATATATATGTGTGTTGGGAACTGCCTTGCCTGGTTTCAGGAGCTGTAAATCCCCCATGGCTAAGACTGAGTGAGTGACCTTTGGACCATGAGCCACTAAGGAGACAAAGCTTATTCCCCTGGCAGGGGCATCACCTTTTACTTCACCCTGCCTGGCCACCAATGGTTGATCGGTTAGCCAATGACAGGTAAGATTCCTCAAGGGAGGGATGACCTAAGACAGGCATGATCATGGCAGGTCCCCAGGGAAGGACTTGAGGGTGATGGACCCTCACCCCTTAGCTTTGACATAGCCTGAGTCCTCATTCTGTCTGCAAGAAGTTTCCTAACTTCTTGGCTGCCTTACTTTCCCTACCTGACTTAAGCCTGAAATAATGGCCTTAAGCCTGAAACAATGCCAGTGGTGGGTACCACCCTGTGCTGGAAAGGGCAGGTTCCCTAGGGCAATCAGGCCTAAGAAAGAATATGTAAAATCCTGTGAAACCTGCTTTGTTTAGAACTCTCTCAATAAATGATAAGGTTCCAAGCAGGAAGTGAGTTTGCTCCCCAAAGTTTTATAGCCATTTAGCTATCTTGTTACGGAAGGAAACGACTCAACACGCAGTTGGATGGCGGAGCACGACCCTTTATTAACGTGCACGGGCCCAGAGGAGTACAGACCCCAAATTCTGAGCCCCGAGCCTTGGCTGAGCAGGGCTTTTATTGCTTTCTGGACACCCCTCCCTACGTAGCAAAAGCAGGAGGTACAGAAGCTGATGCAAAAAAAATAACTCTAGCCTTGAAGTGTCCTTATCTGAAGC
>PVKU01012817.1:0-32742 GCA_004027475.1 Anoura caudifer | reverse complement strand
TTTTTTTTTTTTTGGTTCTAAATTTTTGTTGTCCTTAATTTTGGTTGTGAGAGAAGGCACAGTGTGTCCACCTATGCCTCCATCTCATCCAGAAGTCTAAGAATTTCTTTTAGAGCTATACGCAGCCCTAGAGAGACTATTTCATTTTATCAATAGCAGAACTGCCTATCTCCAGTCTAATAGCTAGTTAAACGCAGAGCCTAAATTAGAACTTATGCTCTGTAATATGTTGCTTAATATTTTAAACTACTGGAACAACTTAGCTTTCCCATAGAACACTTGGCAATTCTTGATGGAAAGGCAAATGCAATTACAGTATCATAATTAACAAATAAAAGACAGGGGAACAGCAAATGGTGCTTGAAAAGACATTGACAATAACTGTTTCAGGCCTCAGAGGAGACTGGAAAGGAGACTCAGATCTGCTGAATAAGAAAGTAACCTGGAATCAAAGAACCCTTTCAGTCTGGAATAATCCACATATAGTTACTAAGTATCTCCTCCTACATAAAAGGAAGTAAGAAAGGAAGTAGATAAAGTACTACAACCTTGCCTAGTCTAGGAAATGTGGCAGTTGTGTTTCTAAACATTTCCATTCATATCCAACCTTCACAATTTTTGCTATAGCCTCATAACTCTTGTATCCTGTTATTTACTTGATATTTTTGTTGAATTTAGCATTTTCCTGTGCAGTAATATACTTGGAATTAAAAGTTTGATGTGGATGTGTTACTTAATTTTTTACTAATACACATTAAAATAAATATATTTCTATTAATTTATCTTATTTGTTCATGGCCCAACTTAAATTTCCACACATGTCTTTATGATACCTATATATCTATATATAAACACCAGCAAGTAGGGAGTGCTTTGATCGGGAATTGCCAAATGCACAGAAATTTTCTCCAGCCCCCAGCAGGAAAGAAGTTCTACATTTGGCCAAAAAAAAATTATGCTAAAAATACGGTTCGAACAACATGAGCACTCACATCATGTCGGGTCCAGTACCGCACCCTGACAGTACCAGAAACTCGGCCTTGCCCTCCAGGAACCTGGAATGTAATGCCAAATGCACAGATTATCTGAGGAAAAAAGATACCTATTGTCTTTTAATAAATATTCCTATTATGGGCTTCACAAACCTCAGCATCTGCTTCCTCCTGAGACCTATTAATAAACAATTAAAGACAAAGCTGACCCCTAGCAAAGCAGACTGAGGATCACAGAATTAAATTTCTCAGAAAGGAGCCAGGAAGACGCAGTCCCATGTGAGAGGTGAAGTTCTAAAACAGGTGATGAAATAACGTTTACAATGTGAGCACACTTATACCACTACGTGTATATTTACACATGCAGTAAAAATTAAAGTATACCAAAAATCAAAATATTAACAGTACTTATCTCTGCATGTTGGAATTTTGCATGAATTTTGTTTTGCTATCATTTTTGTGTTGTACAAATTTTCTTCAATTCTATTTTTTTTGTATTTCAGAAATAAAATCTCCTTTTACTTTAATCTTTTATTCTCATTGTTTTAAGGCTTTTTATCAGAGAGGTATTGGTGTTTTATTTGTTTGTTTTCTAAAGTCTGCCTCCCTCGAAAAGAAAAAGAACAAAGCTTTTAAAGGAACATGTACAAAGGACTCCTGGGCAAAGCCAAATGGTGTAGGTTCAAGAGTAGGAGGTGGGGATGGGTACGGCAGTGGGGGTGTGGCGGGGTGAAAATGGAGACAACTGTACTTGAACAACAATAAAAAATTTTAAAAAATTAAATTAAAAGTTTAACCACTTGTTTTCAGCAACAGCCTCACCATTTTCTGCTTCAAATCTTTGCGATTCCCTCTGACCCAAAGGCGTTTCCTTCACCTCCATGAGTGAAATTAATATCTACGATGCCTTCCATGAAGCTCAAAGTTAGAGGCAATTTCTTCTTAATTCCGGAGCATTTTATTTGTAACTTATTTATGGCAATTACTTTATAACATTTGAACATGAAAAACAGAATTATATAATTTTAGAACTCAAAAAGATCATAAAGAACACCTCATTCAACCTACTTTGCAAAGAGCGGAACCTAGGCTAGATTAAATTATGTGATAATTACATGTGTCTGCGGATAAGGAATATGCATGCATAACCCACAAACACAGACAACAATGTGGGAACAGCCAGAGGGAAGGGGGGTGAGGGCTGGATGGGGGTGGGCAAAAAGGCGGAGGAGAGGAGGGGAATATCTGTAATAGTGTCAACAATAAAAATAAAAAATAGATAAATAAAAATAAATCCTGTGATGTACTCCAACTTGCACAGTGTAGCATCAAAACCTGGTGCCGGGCTCTATCCACAACCCTAGGTCCCTGTTCCTTCTGTTTACGCTGAGTTGTGCCCACTTGACATTACTGAATTGATTAAATTCAGGGTGGGGCAAAAGGAGGTTTACAGTTATGAGTACACAAAACACAGAGTTCATCCTTCTGTTATTATTTATTATTATATTATTTTATATACAAACAATTGTAAAAATACTTTTTCCCCACCCTGCATTTTTGCTAAGTTGAAAGGCAAATTTTGTCAACTAAAAGTCTTAAGTTACTTTTCCCCCAACAAGTTTACCAAATGTCCAATGATTTATGTCTGGCACAGCAGGAGTTAGCCATGAATTGTCTGGGTTTCTCTTTTTCTTTTTTCTTGCTCTCATGTGACCTCCACAGGCAGATGAAAATGGAAAAAAAAAAATAGTCCATAAATCTGGTAATATATACTTGGGTACCAAACAGATGAGCATTCCATCCTTAGGAAGAAAAAAGATCATTTTTAAATCTGATATTTTCAACATGGACTTTTCCCAGAGTTTCCTAGTAAAATACTTAAATCTCCTCCCTACCCATCCTTTCCCAATGGTTCATTTAAATATTAGTATAATGGAAATATCTCACTTTGTTGGCAAATAAGCAATGCTGATTTCCAAATCTAGCAAACAATTTAAATTCACCGAAAGGGGTTTCACAATACATCCAGGATCCACTTGTTAACCAGACAGTCTGTCCAGACCACCCAGGAGGCTCCTACTTGTAGTAATACTGGGACTGGGCCAGGGTGGGTCACAGGAGGGGCCACAAATTGGGTAACTAGGCCATGGGAATGGGACCTGGCTAGCCGGTTGTGCACCAAGCCACACTACTTGGGTCCGGAGGTCAGAGGTTCAAAAGTACTGCAGGCACACAGCCAAAGAATGACTTCATGAACCACCCAGGGTGTGGTGAGGACATTGAGTTTGCCAGCGCAGCATCAAGTTGCACCTCCAAAGGACATATGCCAAGCCATACATTGCAGACACCCCAGCATGGACACCTTTCCCCTGTGTGCACATGCCCTGCCCCTCCCACTGAGGTCACCCTTGGTGCTGCCTGAGACTCCCGTACAGGGTTTCCAGGGTTCCTTGCCTGGCCTTTGGTTTACTTGCTCTCTGTCAGTAGGCCCCAAGTGTGGGCAACTGGCTGCATGCAGGGACTAGGTGTGTGTGGAGTTGATTGAGCACCAGGGTAATCTCCCCATTATACAAATTGTGGCAAGGGGGCGATTCTTACACCGGGCTTGCACAAGGCTATCAAGGCTATAATTGGAGAGAGGCAAAAGCCCTGCTCCCCCTTCTGGTACCAGATTGGGAGTGGAACCAGGGGACAGCAGGCACATGCACCATAAAAGTCAAAATGACAGCAGGGGGAGGTGCCAGACCTAAGACTCCTGTCTAGCCTGGGAAAAGAAGGGATTGGTTGGGAGGTGGACCCACCCTAAGCATGCAAGAGCACCTGGTCCATCCAACACCCAAACTAATATAGTCCCAGGAGAACAAAGAATCTCTCTCCTCTTCTCTCTCTCTCTCTCTCTCTCCGCCCCCCCCCCAATCTCTCTCTCTCTCTCCTTGGCTGGTGACCTGGACTCTCATGATGGACTGTCCCGTTCTCTCACCGTGCGGCCCATGGCCTCCAAAAGGAGACTCTCTCACTCTCATGCCACCTGGTGATGCATTCCCAGGTGCGTTCATGTGACCTTGCAGACCTAGCAGCCCCATGGCTTACGGCCATGTGGGGGCCATGTGGGCTCCAGACAAAGGCTCTGGGAGGGAACCTGAAAAGGACTGCAGCAAGGAATGAGTTAAGCTACCTGGATATCCACTTAGCAGCTGTCTGCCGGCTTCAAAGGACTGTATTTTACATTGGAGCAAGAACTCTGGACACAGCTTCTTGTCTTGCTATTGTTGAAGATATGGCTTTCAGACAAGAGTTCGCCATTCTCCCATTTCACGCAGCACCTGAATAAAACCACTTTTTTTTTTGTCTCCAGCATCTGCCTCAGGAGTTTGGCTTTTGTGGTGACAGGCAGCCAAACACCCTTTTTTGTTCAGCCTACACACTTACAAGGATTCTTCAACGTTCATTCCACTACAGTTCTCTGCATTATTCTCTGCGCCTCTGAAACACCTTCCATACACAGAAGCCAGGTTTTTAACAGATATTCAAATGGACATTTCAAGGTAGCTAAGCATTGCAGCTTTTCAAACAACCATTTTGTTTCTTTTTAATTGTGCAATTTTTTAAAGATTTTCTTATATTTCTTCTCACTCAGTATAAAAATGCTCTATCATTATTAACAGAATGGGGGGGGAGCAATACCTAAGCATACTGCAAAAACACATCTTTAGCTTCCATCAGATACTCATCGAACCTAGAGAGACTCCTGGGATTCTAATTGTGAAGGAAAAGAAGAAAATTAAAGAATATGTTCAAAAGGCTAAAAAAAATTATCAAGTACTTTCTTGAAACAATATTTAATAACACTGTTTCTACTACCTGGGAAAGGAAACCTCTTTCTAACATGGTAAGTCTTTCTCCACCACCACTCAGGTTCCAGTAAATCATCTATTAATTCTCTTCAGCTTTTTGTTCTTGGATAAAGGAACCTACTTCTACATCAGCTCCCTGGGCTTTCTTCCCTTTCTAAAATATTTATTCTCCCCTCTTTTGGTTCAGAAGCCAAATGATTAGCTTCAGGCTCATGACTGATTTGCCATTGTTCTCTCACTTTAACCTCTCGTCATCCTGCCAACAATCTGGGCCCCAGAGGGATTTGTCACAGTTCTCCAATTCTCTTTCTCCCTTGGCAGCAATTTTTTATTTGATTTTTTTTTGTTTCCTTTACTTTTATAAAGAGAAAATTTTTCACTTTAACACTTCCTTTTGAATTGTCCTTTGGTTGTAAGAGGAGGAAAGGGCCTTCACTTCTTGGAATTCATGCCATGATGACAAGGGACACTGGTGTGCCTTTTTGTTACAACCCAGAGAAGTAGAAATGATACCCTTAAAGATAGTATTGTTTCTCAATTTATATTTAAATCTATTTATCATAATGACAAACTTCAGTTTGAGTCTATCATAGAAGCTATTTTTTTATCAGCTACAACATCAGAACCATCAATATTACTTTTAAAAAAATTCTGGAAAGGAAAGCAAAAATAATACTTTGATCTTGAAGAAATAGTGTGAGTTTCAGATAACGATGTACATTTAACAATTGGACAAACATGGTCATTGGAATCATTCTGACGAGGGAAATTTGTTGTCATCAGTATCAGTCATAGTAACAATGAAAATAACAGGAGCTACCATTTGTTAAGACCTTTCCATGACCCAGGCAGTATGTACTAGAAATTGTATTTAATCTCTGTGAGGTATATAGTTCTTATCCTTCTTTTTTATACATTAGGAAATAGGCTCAGCTAGGTAGCTTACTGCCCAAAGGCACATAACAGAGCCAAAATGAAAAGTCATGTATAACTGGAAGGCCTGGATGCAAGAAGAAAGTCAGATGATTGGATTCTATATTGGACTCTGTACCATCTGAAATCTTTAAGATTTTACCAAGAACAAGAGACTTAAATATATATATATATATCTCAGTTGAAATCACACCATCGCCTCTGGTACAGTTTTTGAGCATATATTTTATAGAACAATACAATAAAAATGTTACCTGTAACACCAATTTTTGTGAATTGTGAATACAATCATTCACAGGAACTCTTCCAGAGAATAAGAGAGCAAAATTCAAAGGTTTTATAAGAGTCATTTCATAATAGTTGTCAGCACTATTAAGAATTTTATTGGGCACTGGAGGGAGGTAGAAGAGGGTACAGAGGTAATAAATCGTGATGGAAGGAGACTTGACTTGGGGTGGTGAACACACAATACAGTGTACAGATGATGTATTACAGAGTTGTACACCTGAAACTTATATAATTTTATTAAGAAATGTCACCCCAATAAATTTAACTTAAAAGAGAAAAATTTATCTTCATATTTGAAAATGTTGGGGTTTTTTTAAGATTTTTTATTTATTTATCTTTAGAGGGGAAGGGAAGGAGAGAGGGAGAGAAATATCAATGTGTGGTTGCCTCTCATGCATCCCCTGCCAGGAACTGGCCTACAACCTAGGCATGTGTCCTGACTGGGAATCGAACCGTGATCCTTTGGTTCTCAGGCCCGCACTCAATCCACTGAGCTACACCAGCCAGGGCTGGGGTTTTTTACTATAATTCAATGTATACAAAAAAATTTTATTCCATTTAACTCATTTGCATATATTTTCATACCATTTGAAAGATTTTTAAAAATTGTTTATACATAAGAAAAGTAACAAGAGTGGACTAAACTTACATTAGAAATTTGCAGGCTGACCACTGGTTTCCTGGAATTCTAGGAAAGCTGACCAGCCATTTTCTTGAATTCTACTTCTGATTTTCTTTACTTATAATGGAACTAAGATGCAATAAATATGAGAGAGTACTTTTGGAATCAATCCCAATGACTGGAAGGTATTATTCATCTCAATTCATCTCTTATTTAACATCAGAGAACACAAAGGGGTGGTGGGTGGGCATTCAATTTCTTCCGAATCAGTTTTAAATTATAAAATATGCACATTGTTGTTTATTTTATCATGAATTTTTAAGGGCCTCCTAGCACTGTTTCTACTTATTAAATAAAATCTTCCAATATCAGTAAGAGCTGTATCCTTATAAATTAAAGAACAAAGTTCTTAATTTTAGAAATAAAATTATTTTTCTACAGTTTTCTCCTTTCCTCCTAAGATTTCATAGTCAAAACTGTGGTGAGAGAGTTTCTCTCTCCTTCCTCATTATATGCCTATGAAAGCCTTAGAGCATTTTTACTAATAATATGAACATGAATCTGTGCCTTAAATCCCTTTTGGGGTGATAAAAATAACTAAATATTGAGGAATACAGGACTTAGGAGAGAAACAGTCTCTTTTACTCGACAAAATATGACCTCCTGTTACACAATTAAATGAGGAGCCTTTAAAAGGCTTAATTGACATCGTAGGCACCTCTGAGCTTAACAGAATAACATTTTGATAAGGAAAGTTGTAAACAGAGGAGATACATATGGATTATGTTTCCCTTGAAATTCTCAGGGTTTTAAAATCTAACAGATAATGTGCTTTGAGCATTCATCTATTTCTCCATTCTTGTGAAATTCAATGACCCTGAACATAGAAGATCTCTCCTTCCCATAGGATTATAAATAGGTCTGGAAATACTAGTCACATATCACAGCAGATCAGTTACTTGGGCACATAAAATGACCGGAGGCACCAAATGAACACTGTATATTCAGATTTGTAATCCAAGCCCAAGAGATGCATCAGAAAGTAAAGGGGGATGGAGAAAGGGGCAAAAGAGGCAAATGAAACAAAAATGGCACAAGAGCATTGCGAGGATTTTATTGCACTAACTGTGAGTCAGCAATTCTCAGTCTTGCAAGATCCCTGCACAACAAAACATTATGAATCAAATATGATTAGCTTAAGAACAATACTAAGCTAGAGCATTTTTTCTTTGTGTTCAAAGACCACAAAAGGTATGTTCAATGAACTGGAGGGGATATATCTGTACCAGGAAAAAAAAACTTTTGAACATGTTCTACTTAACAGTGTCTCGCAGGAACTTCTGTTAACTTTTTCAATATAAGTGAATCCTTAGGAGAGGAATTTTACAAACTAGCAACCTGAAAATAAGCCAGTAGCCTAGGGAGCGCTACACAAAAGCACTTCAGGAAGGAGAATGGATGGGCATTGCAGTCTGCTGTAATGGCATAACTAGGCTGTGGGCAGAGTTGTCTGGCCCTAAAAATGCTACAGGACTTAGCAGAGGACAAATAAACTACAATTTTCAGGGAGACAGCTATGTAGCAAGCACTCTATCCATATTACATACCTGATCTCTCTATATCCTAAGAGCTCTGTGATATAAGTATCATCATCATCATCTTTAATGTATTAATCAAGGACCCAGAAGTCAGGGAGTTCAGGCTAGGTCACAGCTAACTCTCAAGATTATCTTGAAGATTAAAAACAACATACAAAATGTTATTATATAAACCACAAGTAGAAATACAAACACAATAATTTAAAATTGTATAGTTAACTTCTGGCTCACTATGTCATACAAAACACACATATTCCTCTCCTTCCTCCCAAACTCCCTTTGTCATAACAATCAAGGTAGACCAAAAAAGAGAGAGAGAGAGAGAGAGAATAATAAATCCCTGACACTGTGAAGTCAAGATAGAATCCCTCTCTCTACATATGATACTCTAACACATTCACAAATTTCTGGGAGATGGAAAGAGAAAGGAACTATATTTATAAACCCAGCCTTACAAAACCAAAACAATTCAATTCACATCCACGCAGCTGTACAAGGGCGTATTGTGCGCCTGTTGGAACAGATGCACATTCATCTACAGCTGGAGCCCCGAGACCTTCGCACTAAAAACAGTGTAAGATGTGTTTGCTAAGGAGTCTTAGTATGAGTCTTGGGCTGGGGACAAAGGCAGAGAAAGCTTGCAAAAACTGCACCCTTCCCCCCAATCCAAAAAAAAAAAAAAAAATACCTCAGTGAACTGAGAGGAAGACAGAAATGACAGTTAGTACAAGGAGTAAATCTGTTCTCGAATTGTGCCCACCCCAAACTCGTATGTTAAAATCCTAACTCTAGTCCCTCAGAATATGACTATATTTGGAGATAGGCTCTTTAAAGATATAATTAAGTTAAAATGAGGTCTTTAGGGTGGGACTTAATCCCAACATGACTAGTATCCTTATAAAATGAAATTAGGACACACACTTAGAGGGGAAGCCAGTGAAGACAAAAGGGAAAAAGTGTCATCTACAAGCCAAAAAGAGAGGCCTCAGAAGAAATCAATTCTGTCAACACCTTGATCTCAGACTTTTAGCCTCCAAACTGTGAGAAAATAGATTTCTGTTGTTTAAGTCACCCAGTCTGTAGTACTTTGCTATGGTAGCTAGCAAATGAATATTATCATTACCATGTCACACCCAGTAAAATCTCCCTTATTTTGAAAATTGTGAGGGTTTTAAGTTAGCCTACCAGTGGCCACCAATGGAGCCTAATTTATGTGGTCCATCATTTTATTCAATAGACTTTTGGCAAAGGAGATTTAATACCAGGATAATGTTGATTGTATGAATCAACATATTTCCCATTTCAAAAATACAATTGCTCAACCAAAATTTAACAGATTTCTAATGAAAATTAACAGAGTGAACTGAAAAGGCTTACCTTGGATGAATTAAAAATAATACATGGCAGAAAAGGCAATCTTAAAAAAAATTCTAATTTTTTCTAACTGAGATTGAGGGTTAGGGTTAGGGTTAGGGTTAGGGTTAGGGTTAGGGTTAGGGTTAGTGTTTCAAGTTCTTATGGAAATGAAGAGCCAATCTCACTTAGTGTTCAAGTTCAAAGTGTTTCAAGTTCTTATGGAAATGAAGAGCCAATCTCAGAATGGAGAGCTGTCTCACTCGGAATGACCTTGTCATGCCCAGTACACCAGAACTGCCAACCACCTGTTTCTTTAGGTTCTGGACAAAATCAGTAAGTGATAGAGGAAAATACAGTGACAAAAAGAACAGGGTAGACAGGGTTTCCTTGCCTATACCCCACAACATTTCAAAATACCTGGTGAGGAAGATTTGAATAGTACCAGAACTATTATATAGTCTAATAACATATCATCATTGTATGTATGTAGATGAGTGACAAACTCTAGATCTCACTATAAGTCTAATGTGCAGAGAAAATGCAATTTCTTTATTTCACCTATAATGAATATGCTTTAAGTTTCTACTCATTGGTAAGCAAAAAAAAAAAATATGCACATGAATGATAGATAGATGACAAAAGAAAGAAGAAAGAAAGAAGGAAAGAAGGAAGGAAGGAAGGAAGGAAGGAAGGAAGGAAGGAAGGAAGGAAGGAAAGAAAGAAAGAAAGAAAGAAAGAAAGAAAGAAAGAAAGAAAGAAAGAAAGAAAGAAAGAAAGAAAATATATTTGGTAAATTTCCAATCTTGTTATAGTCTCATTCAGTACATTAAAACAATTCCTTGCCAGCCAATTATACGACTGCATCAAACTGCTGCGAAACAGTGGTATGTGCCTGGTAACCTCAGGTCCAGATTCCCTTTTATTAGCTTTGTGCTCCTTCAGCTCAGGCTGGCTGCAGGCCCCAGATCCTCTGCATCATCTTCTGTCAGGCTTCTAGCCCAGGGGACTGACCACCTTACCATGGGTGGCCCTTGGCAGACTGGCTAGAATTCCAGAGTCCACACCACTCAGGAAGTCCAAATTTCAAATCCCAACTCTATCCTTCCATTTTGTTACCAGGTTTACGTTCATGTGGCTGTGCCTCAAGTTTTACATGGAGGACCCCCAAAGACAACCCTTTTATAGAGCCCTAACAAAGAAAGGGAAAGGAGGTACAGTTCTAAGAGCTCTGTCTGCCCTGGATGCTGCCCCACAGAGCGAAGTCCCCGCCCTCTAAAATATCCGTCTCTGGCCATCAACATCCTCTTCTCTGCTTTCCTTCCAGGGTCTGAAAGGGCAGGATCTCACCACTTCCTTTTCCTTCCTAGACTTCTTGTGTATAACATCATCCAGAGCAGCCCACCAAGCCTGGACATCAATGAGATAAAAGAAAAGATAAAATAACTTGTAAAATATACTTTCTGAAAACAATAGCCTGGTTTTTAAATCTGAAAAAAATCTTGTTTTTGAATATAAATAGTTAAGCATTATCTTTGTTCTTCTTGCTTCAGTTCCTATTCTTCCCAAACCAAACCCAGGCCTATGGATGCTCAAGGTCAACCAAGATCATCTACTCAAAAAAAGTAGATGAGATTTTAATGATCTCTTTTATTTATAAATGTTTCTTTTTAACTTTAGTCATATTTCAGAGGAGAGATTCATTCATGGTTCTCCTTGGGTAATGGTTGGTGTAGTGGTCTGGCCAGGTCACGGGGCAGCGTGGAGGGATCCTCTAGGTGGCCAAAAGTTCCACTCCCTGCCATAGGAGGAGGCTGCCCAAGGCAGTAAGAAACAAGCTAGCACAGGTGTGCCAGTGTGTATTGCTCTGGCAACCCAGCAGGGGCTGTGACACAACAGAAGTAAGTTTGCACAAAGTATGCACCAGGCTAGTGAAATATTTGGACAGAGGAAAAGACCCTACTACCCACTCCCAGATCGCCATGGCAGGAGGAGAGGCAGGGATGCTGGTGCAGGCTGACACTGTGATGGTTGTTAGTCTAAACTGGCTAGCAAGCTGGATGCGCCCATGGGCACAGGATTTGGGGGCGGAATATTTAAATGGAGTGCCCACAAAAACTCGCTCTTATTCCTCCCCTCACTAGGCCATTTGGGGGCTGGGGCGCAGCGCTCCTGGCCCAGAAGACCCTGGAAACTGTGCGTCCAGAGAACAAGCCCCGCACCACTGCAACCCGCGAAGCACCAGCAGCACTGGCAGCTGGAGGAAAGCAACAGGTAGCTCTCTGTCTAGCGCACAGACTCCAAAAGACACCTGGAGCAGGCCTGGGACCAGGAACCAGGTAAGCCGCCTGGATAATCATGATATGGCCACCTGCATATCCCAAAGGACAATAATTTTAAATGGGAGAAGAATTCCAGGTGCATCCTTGAGTGGACCTGGCAAAGGGTGGAGGGGTTATTTTCTTTTGCGTATTTTAAAGGCTTTGAGGCAGAAGCCCATTATTCTTCCAAAATTGTGTAGCTTTTAAATAAAAGACTACTTTCTTTTTCACCAAAACTCTGCCTCCGGGATTTATGGGCTGTGGGCAGCAGAACCCCACATGGCTATACAGGAACACTTGCACACCCGCGAGGGTTTCCTGTACCTAAAACTGAGGATGAATACCCCTGGAACTCCTACTCCGGGCTTGTAGGATTTCCAAGGCCCTGCCTGAGAGTTCTGTGAAATCTGAGAGGCTTGGTTTTCTTTCAAATACCTCTCAATAATTTCCTACTGAATTCCCGTTCTCTCCTGAATTCTTGTTCTCTCCTGAATTCTTGTTCTCTCCTGAATTCTTGTTCTCTCCTCTCTTTCTGTGGTTCCCGTAAGTCTCTTCACAGGTGTCAACCCAACCAAGTAACACCCCCTACCTCTTTGATTTCCTCTACCTGATCTCAACACAACTCACAAGAGTCAGCTGTCCGTGACTGACTTTCCATAGACATTTGGTGGCAACAGTGAGGGAGACAGCATGTCATCACCATTGAAAACTTAAAATTAAATAGTAGATATTTGTTCTGTAATAAAAAATATTGACTTTGTTGATAACAATAAAAATGAGAAAAAAATATTGACTTTTCACTCAGATTCTAATTCACACATATTTTCATTCTTTTGCTTGGCCATTTCACTTTTTATACCAGCTGCAACATTTTATATGCTTCCATTTTATTACAGAAAAAACACATTGTTGCCCAACACTGATGTCCAAATTCTTCAATTAGTGAATAGATGAATAAAATGTGATATATCCATATAAAAGAATATTACTTGGCAATAAAAAGGAGTGAACTTCTAAGTCATGCTATATAACATGCACGATCTTTAAAAATACTAAGTTAAAGCAGCCAGTCCCAGAAGACCACGTATTTTTATCCTATTATATAGGACTTCCAGAGCAGGCGGATCAGTAGAGATAGGAAGTAGACTGGTGGTTGTTCAGGGCTGAGGGACTGGAAGGAAATGGGAGTGACTGCTTAATGGGTACAAGATTGTGCCATGGGGTGATGACTATGTTCTAAAATGCACATGTACAACTCAGTAAATAAACTGAAAACCATTGAACTGTATATTTTAAATGGGTAAAATTTATGGTATGTAAATTATATCTGAATAATACTGTTATAAAACAAACAAGAAAAATACTCATAGCCATCATCCCCCCCGACAATGGCAGTCAATACTTTGTGGCCGGAGCGTGTGCAGCGGGTAAGCACCACCCCTACAGAAAAGTGTCTTACAGGACTTCCTCCTCTCCGGAGTGAGACGTGTTATAACAGCTCCCATGCACTGATTGATATTTGTGATTTAGGACCGTCATCGGCCTTCATCTGGCACACTGATTATACAGATCAGTGCCACCTGTTCTCCACTTGTCTCTCGCTGTGACTCCTATTGTTCTGTGCATCCTATCATTAAATAAATCTGTTTCATTTTAAAAGGCTGTGTTTGGGCTCACACTGCACAGTAACAAGACCTCGGAAACTTGGCTCTACACACCTATTCCTGATATCATTTTAATGAACTTTGGCACACATAGGCAAACTGCAGGTAAGACATTTTCTAAAACATTCTTTTTTTCAAAATGGATGTAGATATATTGAAATCTCAGGTAAGATACTCCATTTTAAATTAATTTCTAATTTTCTCTTTTCTGTTCTTCAAAACTAAAAAATAATGAACACAGAAAAATCTGATAAAGCCAAAATACCTCACCAGAGCATTAATGTCATGTATTGAAGTAATACTTAACCAAATCTAGTTGTCGTAGTCATGGAAAGGACATAATAAATACATTTTCAAATTTTTGTCCATTCACGTCGGTTTATTTTTTGGCTGCTAGGGGCCCATGACGACCAGGAGGAGGCCCAGGTCCTGTTCCAGACCAGGGTTACCAGAAAAATAGAAATCTGAGTCCAAGTGAAAGTGAGCTCAGGAAATCAAGGACAATTCTAGGTTGCAAAAAGGGAAAGAAGGGTATCTGAGGTGCCTGCAAAGGACAGGCAGAGCAGCTGACTGGGTCCCTGAGCCTGTAGAGAGGTTCCCGAAGGCAGAGTGACACAGGAGGTGAGATGTGGTGGGACACAGCCACACCCGCAACAAGGGCAGTGTTGTGAAGGGTGCTGCCACTCCGACTTTTTTAAGCTTCATTTTCTTCCTGAGTACTTAAAGTGCTGTAGGTGCTATGCCTCATGCATATTTCTCAAAATCTTAAATGGGAATTGGATATTCAGTCCCTAAGTCTTCAAACCTGCAAAAGCATTTGATGTCAGAACTCATGTTCATAATTATATATAACTTTTACCAGTTCTTTTTGTGACCTTCATATCAGCCAGAATTGGGGGGGGAGGGGAGACTACAATGCCCAACTCAGGAACAATTGGCCTTAAGTTCCCAAACAAACATTTCATGAGTTCACTATGAGAAAGCATAGATGGGAGAAATAATAAAAAATGCCAGGTCCAACAGAGTTCAGAAGTGAGTGTGGGTGCTTCATAAGTGCTTTTTGTTTGAATAAACATGAAGAAATGCATGCCTAAACTGAGTCTGCACAACCACTCCCAAACTCACCGTAAAATACAGACTTCAAAAGTGTTGGTTAAAGACTGCTGAGTGTTAAGTGTGTTAGAGGCACTACTACAGAACCTGTGATATTAGCCCCTGCAAACAACCCTTCGGAGCAAAGACACGCTTTCGACAAACTCCAAAGTGCTATAATGGGCCACTTTGCCATTTACCCCATATAGTTACTCTGAAGCTTCCAGAATGAATGGGCAACTAGTCCTGGAATTTCATGAATGCTTTATGATACTCCACAAAAGGTAAAATTTGGGACTCATTTT
This sequence comes from Anoura caudifer, assembly GCA_004027475.1. Classification (NCBI taxonomy): domain Eukaryota; kingdom Metazoa; phylum Chordata; class Mammalia; order Chiroptera; family Phyllostomidae; genus Anoura; species Anoura caudifer. The sequence continues at coordinate 17,720 of PVKU01012817.1, read as the reverse complement.
AAAGATATCAAAGAACATTTGTATCTTTCCCAATTTCTAGATATGTTTACTATATCAGAAGTTATGCATGAAATCCCAGAATAATTTATTTAGAAAAGAGGGCTTCAGGTACATTAAAAAAGGATTAATTAAATTAATATGAAGCAAAAATTGCTTGAAGAAAAAGATAAAGCCCTAATCCTACTGACAGTATTAACAACTTAAGCACAATTAATTATTTTCATACACTATTCTTTTGCAACATTTTCCCATGTTTTAAGGAAACATAAAGTATATTTTATGGAAATAAGTTTTCATTGTGAGATCATAAATAAAACCTACTACTTTCCTAATAGGTTCTTCTTAATAAGAGGCATTTGAACCATCACATATTCTAATGAATAATTGTGCACTTTACAAGCTTAGTGAGTGTGGGGCAAGATAGTGAGAAACAAGATGGGAAAGCTTTTAAGCAGAGAAGGAAATAGAAATGTGTACTTGTGAAGTGATAATTTCAAAATCAGGTCAGTAGTTACAATAAGAGTAACTCTAACCATAAATACAGTAGGATAAATTTTTTTATCCCAGAAAAATAGAGCAAGTCCAAGTTCCTAATAAATAAGGGAGGATAACTAACACTCTCGAAAGTGCCGATTTTAAACTGTAGACAATACAACTGACTTACAAGAGCCATTTGAACAGTTTCTGAAACATTTTAAAATTTCTAATTTTATTAGCTGTTGCTGCCAAGGAATGCATCAAGTTAAAATAAAAATGTCACCCAATTTGTCCTTCAGCATAAAATCACCAAAGTGTTCTATGTTATTAACAACAAGCACCTTCTTTATTATTCATACAGAACTTCATCTCAGTGCCTTTGAATTAAAGGGGGTTAACGTAGTGAACAGTGTCCTCCATTTATTGAATACTTTCTCTAAAGCCCTGGCCATTTCCAGCTGACAAATACAGACACGGTTTTCATTTTCAGAAACAACATTAGTTTGCTGCACCATTGGGTGAAATCCAAGCATTTAGTCAGGCTTGTTTCCCTTACTGCCTGGCTTAGCACATGTAATGAGAATTATGTCTTTCACTTCTATGCCAACTTGAATACATTAGATGCAAGAATAACAGAGTCAGCACTATATCAAGACAGACATGCCTGCAGAAAATAATCTAATGTGTCCTTACCCAGGTGGCATTTAACTTCTAAGCACTGTAACTAATGAACCATAAAAAAACTAATGACAGACTATGGTTTTCTTGTAGTCTCATAAAATTTCATAATTTAAACCATTCAACCCATTTGTTCTTTCACACAGAATTACCTTAAGACATTCAGATCATCTAGTCAAGTATTTTTGCCATTTTGAAAATAAATATATAAGAAACAAGGAAATATAGCCAGATTTTACTTGTAAGGTTAAAAAAAACTACTACACCAAACAGGATATTATTTTCTAAAGAATAGTTAAGATCGTGAAAAGTAAATCTGAATAATTACATTTGTTTTTTACTTGGTTTTATAAGTAAATTTTGGACTTTTTTTAGTGAAGTGCTAAATGCTAGACTGTATTATTTTGCATGTATTTTCTAATTGAAGCCTTATAGTCATTAATAAAATAGATCCTTCATTATCTTTATTTTAAAGATGAAAAATTGAGGCTTAACAAAATTAAGTAACTCACATAGATGAGCTACAGTCCAAACTTATGTTTGGTGACTCATATGACCAAAAGGCTGTATGACCTCCCCAGGAAGTTTGGTCTTCAGAAACAATGACTGCATATCTTTACCATTTTTATCATTTTATTTCATTTCTAATTATTTTTCTTTGCCTTTGATTCTGGGTACTTATATTCTCCTTATGTTTACTCAAATGTCCAAAAATTCCAGTTCCTTAGAGAAGTTAACATTCATAAGCAGAAATTTGAACCATGTATTGTGCTCCTGAGCTAAAGCAACTCTTGTTTTGATTAACATTCACTCACTCAGTGGACTTTTATTGACTACTGTGGTAGACACTGTTAACTGGTGACCCTGGTGGCCACTCTGAGACCTGTCCCCTTTGCTTACCTCTGCTTTGGCATTTGGATATTTTGAATATTCACCTTCCAGACTCCCTTTCGGCTAGAACTGGCTGTATGAAACCAATCTCTTCAATGATATGTAAACAAAAGTCACCTCAGGAGTTTGTGGAAACATCTCTACTGTCTGATAACAGTAACACATTCTGCTAATACTACCCTTTTCCTCCTCTTTCTGCCTAGATTATAAACATAATGCCTAGAAGTGAAGTAGCCCTCTTAGGTCTGAGAGTCAAAAACCGTAAGGACAAAAGAACAACACACCAAAGATGGCGGTGCAGGTGGGGAGGAAAAGCCCTGGGACCCCACTCCAACCCCATCACAGCTGACCCTTAGGCTTCTTGTCAAGAGTTAATAAATATTCTTCTAGTTAGAGTTTTTCTTGGCTGCACTTTCTGTAATTCAGAACCAGAAAACAATCTTAACTCATGTAAGTGCCAGTTAGGTTCCAGGAACTTTCCTAGGTCCTGTGAATACAGCAAACATTTTCATGGAACTTGCATTCTTACAGAAAAGACATGTAACAACAAACAACTAAAATATTGCAAGGGTCATGAAGAACAATAAAACAGCATAAAGGGATAGAATGTGACAAGATATGCCCAGGGAAAGTTTCTCTAAGGAAGTGACATTTGACATAAATAAAATGTGAAACAAAACCATGTTTGGAGAAAAATCATTGCACAGTGGGGAAGCAGCGTGTACAAGGGCCGTGAAACAAGAAAATGCCTGCCATGTGCGAGGATCTGCAAATGACCGGTATAACTGAAGCCCAGTGAAAAGAAGAGCAGAAAATTGCTACAAAAATTAGCAGTTGGGTTAATACCCATGAACTTTCATTTAAAAGCCTTTCATTTATCTGCAAGCATTTAACTTCCTAAAAAAAAAAAAAAAACATTCATTTGACTTTTGGCAACTTGCTGCCCTGCACTAAGGAGTTTGTGTAGAACATTATTCTATCTGTAACAGCATTTATTCATGACAATTTCTAACACACATTCACCTGTTTTTATTGACAGTGGTGTTACCAAAGAACACTGGAATTTCTTCAAAGTTTGACTTTAGACATGCAAAGGACGCGTAACAGCACTTTCTGGGACCATGAAATCAGGTCCCTGGAGGGATGTCTGGCATACTTTTCATACTTCTTTCCCTAAGATGCTCTCAATGTCAACCTGCAGCACTTTTCTCAAAAACTTGACTTAGCACCTAAGAATGGGGAAAAAAATTAAACAATTTCCTCACAACATGTTCAGAAATGTCAACATCCACCTTTAATGATGAACTATGGATTCCTTCAAGCCGCCATCTGTCAGCAGAGCTGCATTCGGAGCAGCAGGGCGGAGATGCTGGATATTCCCCTCTGTGCAGAGACAGCTGGTAAGGCAAACAGAAAAATGATAGATGCTAATCTAACCAATTAATCTGGTGTCCATACCCCTTTGTACAAGAGTTATGGTAATAAGCTAAGGATGATTGCTTTTCACCTTGCATCTTAAGACAGGAAAAGTGATGGGTCTGCAAAAAGTTAGGACAGTTCTAAAACTGGAGTCGGAGGAAAACACCACACCACGTTGCAAGGCTGGATTCTCTTTTGATACATTTTTGAGCTTCTAACATTAATGTATAGCTGTATTCATAATAAGGAAAGTCTCCAAGATTCCATCATGAGTCTAAATATTGAATAAAAAGATAAACACAGACATATCCATGGAAATAAAATTACCAAATTATGTTTTCTTCTACAAGAATTGAAATATTTATGAAAGTTCCATTCAATCATAAACTATCTATAAAGAATAGTTTTCTTTGTAGAAGAGTTCCAGCTAATAAGTTTCGAAGGAATGCTAGCATTGGAATATCACCATTTTGCAACTGAAATGAAAACACTAATTCAAGCAATGTTCATCAATGGATGAAACCATTAGTAACAGGCTGGTGGTGAGCTTTTCAATAGGAAGCACCAGGCAGTCAACCACCAGAAACCACGGATCAATCTCAGTGTTTACAGGTGGAGCAACTGGATGTCATGCCTGTAGATGAGATGATGTTTAGACACACAGATTCCACTCTGTTACTAGTGCTTGCGGTATCAGCACAGTAACATCCTGTACAAGTTTGCAGCCTAAGGGCAGCAGGCTCCACCATATAGCTTAGGTGTGTAGTAGGCTATGCCATCGAGGTTTGTCTAAGTGCACTCCATGATATTCACCCAACAAAGTCACCTAACAATGCCTTTCTCGGCATGTATCCATTGTTAAGCAGCACATGACTGCGTATCCTCACATGGCAGAGAGAGCAGACAATGAATCAAGATCTCAGTGTCTCCTTTGATAAGGGACAAATGCCATCATGAAGGCTCCAGCCTCATGACCTAATAACTTCCCAAAGACCCCACGTTTACTACTATCTCACTGGGGGTTGAGTTTCAACATGTGAAACTCGGGAGGACACAAACATGTGGTCCCTAACAATGACAAGATATTAAGATTAGCAATCCTATTCCTGAACCTGATAATTAATCCCTGCTCTATGTAGCTTTTTTTTTTAATCCTGTTCTGAAGTAAGCAAGCCTTTCCCTCTCCATCCCAACCCAGTGCCTCCTTGGTCACTGCAGTATTTCTCCTTAGGAGTTTTATTTTTCTTTGGTCAGGTGCCCCAGTGTGTCAGTCACTTGCTTAAGATACACTTTCATATTAAGTTCTCCATTTAGAATTTCCTAAACTATCAGATTAATGTAACTCAAATGCCAAACCAATTCAAGGAATAGGCCAAGGTTTAAAGGTTTCATGAGAACTTTTTATCCCACCCAAATGAAGAGGAGAAAATCCTCCTTTTTATCTTCTTCAGCCTCCACCATAAGGGGCGGGTGTTTTCAGGCCTCTCTCGGAGTATACCTTTTCAGGAATTCAGAGGTTTTTGCTGGGTCTCACCTCTGTCTCTGCACCTCAGTGGCTTCTCTGAACTCCTTGTGCAGGTGTTCAAACCTAACCCTCCGGTGGCCACCTGATTCTGTACCTTTTCCCTAGCCTGCAACCCAGACTTGTGCCCTGAAGGGGAATCAAACCAGAGACCCTTCGGTTCACAGGCTGGCACCCAATCCACTGAGCTGCACCAGCCAGGGCAGTATCAGTTGATTCTTAACTAAAAAAAAATTTCTGTGGTATTTTACAAATGGCGATTTTCCATTTTCATCATCTTTGTACCTGTATTAACTGGAATCCTACTTTAAAGAAGAGCTTTCTCTTGTACTCTACGTAGCCATTCATTAATTTATGTCAGTGTGATTTTTATTTCATACTATAGATTAAAATACATTACCATCTTTACTTACGTTGTTGCTCAAGTTTGTCCATTGTCCAATAGGAATTAGTTTCTATGCCTTGACAAGTTCTCCTTGTGTGTGTGTGTAGTTCTGCACTTTATGGAACTACCAGATGTTCCAGGCCAGTGCTGCGTCTACACTAGCCCAAAGCTCAGGCACAATGGGACAAATTGTCATCGTGTGCCTCCTGCTGCCGTGTACTGAGAACACAAAAACAATTCCATAACACTCTTGCCAAAAAATACATTACTGAATTTAACCATGACAAAGTATCAGAGCAATTCAAATTAAGTGACAATCTATGAAATAACTTGGCAGTACTTCAAAGGTGTCAAGATCATCATAGGCAATACTATGATCTAATTAATAAAACTTTAATAAGGTTCTTAGATTACATATTAATATTAATGTTAATTTCTTGATTTTTATAATTATACTGTGGGATAAATGCTAATTTGGGGGACTGAAAAGATACAGGAATTCTGCGTGCTATTTTGGCAACTTTTGTAAAGTACAAATTATTTAAATTATTTTAAAATAAAATTTTTAATTAATAAAAAGAATGTAGGTATTCTTCAATGTTTAAAAAAATGACCAGTCAGGGACAATTGGCCATGGTAGAAATAAGAATGTGCAAAACAACACTAAGGTGAGAAAAGAAATGTTTTCATATAAATCAAAATGTAAAATACGATAGAAACAGACTCATAGATAGAGAGCAGGCTAACAGCTCTGGGGAAGGTTGAGGGGTAGAGGGATGGAGTAAAAAAAGAAAAGAGAACTCATGGACAGGACAACAGTGTGGTAATTGTGGGGGGCCAGGGGGTAGGTGGAGGTGAAAGAAGGCATAGGGGATAAATGGGATTGAAAATAAATAAATATTTTTAAATAATTAAAATTTTAAAAATGTAAAATACAACAATTTTTAAAATACTGAAATACTTCTATACCAGTTGAATCATTGCTTTAACCTCCAGGTGTCTCCCTTAACCTCCCCAACCACCCAGCTCCTCCCACAGGCCGTGCACCTCCCCATGAAAGGAGACTGACAGGTTAACACTTTGGGCACATGTTCTGATTGGCCAGCGTCCCTGCCACTGTAGTTGTCAAATATTTTGAATAGCATCACTGAGAAATGTACTTGTACTTTGAGACAGCTACCCAAGCACTACTAATAACAGTAACACCTAACAGTTATTGAGTTTTATCTATGTGTCAGGCTATATCTCAGTGATTTATACTAATTATTTCATTTGATCTTTCAACAAATAAAGGAGTTTAATACTATAGTTAGCTAAAATGAAGAAACTATACTGTAAAATTCTGCCACAGTGTAGTAACTCTCATCAAAAATATCAATCATATAAAATATGGGTCACATATTTGTGAGGTTAATGAAATGTGTAAACTAGAGCTAGCCATCCAAGAGTTCCGCTAGCTTAACTGTGCAAGCTAAACTCTTCTAGTCTCAAAGTGCTTTGACAGCACCTGGTAGGTAGCTATAAATATAAGCTTAAATATTAACAAGGATAATTCTGTCTGTCTGGGATTTCCAGGACAGTGACAGGGATTCCAGGAACCTCTTAGATCATGCCCAATCTGAGGAGAAAACTGGGACGTCCCCCTCAATTTCCCAGTCCTATTCCCTACCTAGCTTCACACTCCTCCCACCTACAGAAGGTAAGAATAAGGCCCAGCCACCAAGAGTGTTTTGCCCAAACATACATTATTGTGAAGTAGGCTATTATGAAATTTTACTTTATTGACAGAGTTCAAGAAACTTGAGACTACCAAATTTAGTGACATGCTTAATTGTCCTACTCATTGGACATGTAATCACAAAGTGCCTGTAACATTCTTTCTATTGTTTCTCTAAATTATTTTTCTCTTTAATTAATTTTTAAGATGTTTGTGCATTTTTATCTACAAGATTTTAATTAACATTAAACAAGAACTATGTTGTTGTGCCCCAAATCTCTCTCACTGCCTTGAATAGAGCAGGTATTCAGAAAATATTTAAATTGATTGAAATGAAGAATAAAGTTAAGAATATCATGTTGTTTTCAGACATGGAGAGTTAAGAAATGAGAAAATGGTGAGGAAGTAAAAAGCCAGACAATAGACTTGGAGGTCCTGGTAACGATTTTGTTCACAATCCTATGAAAGATAGGAAGCCATTAAATGTTACATTGTCAAAGTGGAATTACTTTTAGATTGTCCTTTGTTAGCCATCTATCTCCTTTTAACTTTCTCAGTTTTTGTAAAAGGTATCCTCATTGATTTTGCCTAAATGAGTTGAAGATTTAGTTCCCTTATTATTAGTTTAGATCTTTTGATCAATGAGACTATGAGACCAAATGCAACAGAATTTAAAAATAATCTCCTTAAGCTCCTGTCAAGCCTTTTATACCTCTTCAATCCAATCGCACTCTATTACAATCCTCACTCGATGAACTATCACATTTCTGATGGTTCTGAGTGATGGCTGTTACATGTTTAGCTGTAATTTTGATGTCATTGTGTGAGGAGGCCAGCCTTATTTACCCTCACGCAGACTTACTCAGACTCACTTCCATCTGAGCTCCAGCACCAGGGTAGCAGTTTGAAAGGCACCAGTGGCATACAGGGAGAATGGAAGTGTCTGGTATCAAGATGGGAGCTGGGGGACAGCTTTCTCCCAGACAGAAAGGTGGGAAAAGGTCATTGTCTCTTTACTGAGCCCTCTCCACACACAGCCACAGAGCAGGCAGGTGCCATATCTGAGACTCCATCAACCTGGCTAACACTGTTTGCCTCGCCCTGGAGATCCCAGAGACTCTATCCCACCCGACTTACAGGCCCACCCAGGCTGCTCTTCCATATGAATGTCTGGTCTTGGCTTATGGGACATAACTTCCTAAATCCTCTCATACAAGCAACAGCCAGCCTCAGTGAGTCCCCAGCCCCTATAGCTCTTGCTAAGTAGCCTCAGGCCTGGCGTAAGCAGCAGCTAGCCTAGCTTCACAATTTGGCTTAGCCTGGGAATCTCCAAGCCCAGGACAAGTAGTAGCCATGTCAGACTGCTTTACAGCTCAGGCAGGGTGCCCGGGCAAAACACAGGTCAGGGCTGACCTTGGCCTGTACCACCCAAGAAACCTCAGAGCCCATGCATGCTGGGAAGCTGCAGACCATGTTGGAGCACTACCACCCTGCACAGCTGATCCTCCACGGAGGGCAGAGGTGGGTGGTCAGTGGTCACAGCCAGTCCTTGCAGCTGACTGGCCTGGGTAAATCCCTCCCATTGACCTGCGAACGGGAATCAAGGCTCGACTGCAAAAAGAGGGAGTACGCAGCCTACACCAAGGGCGTACCTCCAGTACCCAGATGTAGTTATGTATACATATAATTATATCTAGTTGTATAGTATCTAAATTGTCCCTGTTTTATTTTGTGAAGTAACACATTAAAAAATGTGAGCTGAGAAATAGCAAAAGATTATTCAGAAGTATTATTTCTGAATAATTTAAAATTTCTTGAAAAGAAGCTTCAAAGCAAAACTTGTTACTAAATACATATTCATCAACATAAAACAAGTATTTGTGGTGAATAAGATTTTTAATGAGGTAACATTGGTTTATAACATTATATAAGTGTCAGGTATACAACACTATAATTTGATATCTGTATACACTATAGGATACTGTCAAAAGTTTAGCTTCCATCAGTCACCACATATTTGGCTCCCTTCACCCATTTTGCCCCTACCTCTCACACTTTACCCCTCCACTGACCACCAATCTATCCATTGTCGGTATCTATTAGTTTGTTTTCATTTTTCCTTCCTTTCTTTCTTTTCCTTTTACATTCCACAAACAAGAGAAATCATAAAATTTTTTATCTGACTCATTTCACTTAGCCTAATACCCTCAAGGTCCATCCACTTTATCCCCAGTGGCAGCACTTCATTTTTTATGATGGAGTAGCATCCCATTGTATACATGTGAAAACACTAATTCTAAAAGATATATGGCCTTGGCTGGAGTGACTCAGTTGGCTGGAGCACCATCCCGTAACCAAAAGGTTGTGGGTGTGGACCCCAGTGAGGGCACATAGCTAGGTTATGATTTGATCCCCAGTCAAGCACCTGTGGGAAGGCAACCAATTGATGCTTCTCTCTCTCACTGATGCTTCTCTCTCCCTTCCTCTATCTAAAAGCAATGAAAAAAAAAATGTCCTCAGCTGAGGATATAAATAAATAAATAAGTAGTTGATATATGTACCCCTAATCATTTTCAATAGGGGAAATAATAGAAAAATCTCAACCATCCAAAGTATTTCATAAATGTTAGTAAACTGGAGTGAAAGTAATGTACAGTTAACAAAGGTGGGTGATGTTGCTAACTTGTTCCTTTTGTTCAAGCCTGTGAGAAGTGGCAGATAGAAAAGCAGAATGGAAAATTTGACAGTTTTATGGCAAAAGAGGTCAACATAAATAAATGTTAGGCTGAAACAATAACAAAATTTATCAAGAACTTCTCATTTACAGTGATGATTTCTCAAACTACAGGACCTTCTTCAGGGCTTAGTAGTCATTATATGTCCCAAGAAAGTGTTACTTTTCAAGCACACCTATCCCTTGATTAGTGATTTTCATCAGTACTTGAAAACCATGCTGTTAATAAAGGGTTTTTAATTTTTTTAAGTATTTCCATTGAATTTAATGGGAAAATTGTGATGTTTTATCTCAAGACAAGATACTCAAACAATTATCACAGCTAGAAAAATAAATCAGTTTAATGAAATGTGTTTATATTAGTAATAAGCAGCAACTTGAAAGTAAATAAATACAGCTTATACACAACATACAATGTTATTGTTGTTACCCTTTTTTCTTATTTCTGGAACAATTTCATTGCCTATCTTTCAGAATTTGGGGCTCATGATTATTTTGCACTCCAACTGCACTTTAAAATATCACAGAAAAACACCTTTGGGGCAAAATATAGGTCAAGTATGGGGAGGGCATAACAGACCAAAGCTTCATAGGAGACACATTTGAGACACATTTTCAATGCATAGGAGATACATAGGAGGTTCTCTCTCTCTCTCTCTCTCTCTCTCTCTGAGTATACACATGATGGAATTCAGGACATGCTACCCTATAATACGGTGTCTTGGCATGTTGAATATCTTAAACTGAAGGAACTTGAGAAACAGTTGTTGCAAAAAAGACTCTCTGACTCTCCTTTCTCCCCTGAAGCAGGTCATGGAACCATCATGAGGGACGTGCCCTCGCTATACCCACAGGGAAGAAGGAAAGATCATCCTGACCTCCAAAGATGGAAGGAAGGGCTGAATCTGAATGAACAGGTCTTGCTCAGTTTCCCCTGGTTTACTAGCCTCAATTCATTCTTTTTGTCCTATCACATTTTTACATAACTTCCTACTTTTGTCAAACCTAGTATAAAACACAGATTAACCTTTTATTTTGATCATTTCCCTATGAAAGTCCCCATGTCAAACAGGCCTCATATTAAATAAACTGCTATGCTTTTCTCTTGTTAATTCATCTTTTGTCAATCTAATTCATAGGGACCCAGACAGAAAACCTAGGAGGATAGAAGAAAAAGATATTTTTTTCCTCCCCTCACACACAAAGCAAAATATTTGGATTCATCCATACATGGCAGGCAATTTAAATGTGTTCCACATAATAGCCTCTGACTAAAAATTGTTATGTCAAGTAAATTATTGACTGTATCTTTGTCTGAGACCATAATATCAAAATTTCACTGTTTACAATGTGTTTATTTAGTGTATCTTTTGGTAAACAAGTTGTTTTAAGGAAAAATAAAAAGAGGAAGAAACAGTGATCACTTTTCAAGAGTCATGGTAAATAAGTTGTTTACTGCCTATTTATTATGGGGTTAATTCAGAATAGAGTTACAAATGGAAAACAGATTACTCATTTAATAAGAATTTTTTAATTTTTAGTTAAAGCAAGTTGGACTGCTCATGTAATCTAAGCCTTAGGATTTTTTAACTGCCTAATTCATCTTTCCTTGAGATTTTGCTGGAGGAAATGCCACAGGCTTAACCTCTGTAAACTCTACTATGGCTTTCTTGCAGGAAAGTTTCAAAAAAAATGATATCGTTTGCTACCATTTAGATCTTATTTCCTTTCTTTTAAATTATATTTTATTGCTTATGTTATTACGGTTGTCCTAATTTTTCCCGCTTTGCTCCTTTCCACCCAGCAACCGCTACTCCCTCAGGCAATCCCCAACCATTGTTCATGTCCATGGGTCATGTGTATATGTTCTTTGTCTACTCCATTTCCTATACTGTACTTTACATCCCCACAGCTACTCTGTAACTACCTATTTGTACACCTTAATACCCTCAGCTCTTAACCCATTCCTTCCAACCCCCCTCCATCTGGCAACCATCAAAACACTCTCTGTATCCATGATTCTGTCTCAGTTCCTCATGTTTGCTTAATTTGATTTGATTTTTAGATTCAATTATTGATAAATTATGTATTTATTGCTATTTTATTATTCATAGTTTTTTTTTCTTTTTCTTAAATAAGTACCTTTAACATTCCATATAATAATGATTTGGTTATGATGAACTCCTTTAGTTTTTTCCTGTCTGGACCTATCTGCTCTTCAGTTCTAAATGATATCTTTGCAAGGTAGAGCAATCTTGGCTGTAGGTCCCTACTTTTCATTATTTTGAATATTTTTTGTCAACCTTCTAGCCTGAGAAGTTTCTTTGGAGAAATCAGTTGGCAGTCTTAGGGGTACTCCACTGTAGGTAACTGACTGTTTTTCTCTTGCTGCTTTTAAGAATCTCTCTTTATATTTAAACTTTGGTGGCATTTTAATTATGATGTGTCTTGGAGTGGGACTTTTTTGCATCCATCTCGTCTGAGACTCTGTGCTTATTAGACTTGCATGTCTATTTCCTTCACCAAATTAGGGAAATTTTATTTCACTATTTTTTCAGACAGATTTCCAATTTCTTGCTATTTCTCTTCTCCTTCTGGCACCCCTATGATATGAGTGCTGGAATGCTTGAATTGTCCCAGAGACTGCTTATACTATACTCATTTATTTGTTCATTCTTTTTTTCTTCTTGTTGTTCTGATTGGTTGTTTTTTGCTTATGTTCTAAGTCATTGATTTGATTCTTAGCTTCATCCACTCTACTGTTGTTTCCCTGAAAATTATTCATTTCAGTTAGTGTATCCTTCATTTCTGACTGGATCATTTTTATGCTGTTGAAGTCCTTACTAAATTCCTTTGGCATTCTTATAACCTGTGTTTTAAATTCTGCATCTGGTACATTGCTTAACTCCATTTTGTTTTGTTCTTTTTCTGGAGTTTAGATCTGTTCTTTCATTTGGGCCATGTTTCTTTGTCTCTTCATTTTGGCAGCCTCCCTGTGTTTGTGTCTATGTATTAAGTAGAGCTGCTTAGGTAGCTACCATGTCTTGCTAGTATGGCATAATGTAGCAGGTGTCCTGTAGGGTCCAGTGGCACAGCCTCCCCTATCACCCAAGCTGGGTATTCGAGGTATGCTTTTTTTGTGGGCTTACATCCTCCTCTTGTAGTTGAACCATGATTACTGTTGGCAGATCAATGGGGGGGGGTGGATTACCTAGGCCAGTTAGCTGCAAGGACTGGCAATGACCACTGACCACCCACCTCTACCCTCTGTGGAGGATCAGCTGTGCAGAGTGGTGGTGCTCCAATGTGGTCTGCAGCTTCCCAGTGCGTGTGGGCTCTGAGGTTTCTTGGGTGGTACAGACCAAGGTCAGCCCCAACCTGTGTTTTGCCCTGGGCCACCCTGCCTGTGCTATAAAGCAGTCTGAAGTAGCTACTACTTGTGCTGGGCTTGGAGATTCCCAGGGGAAGCCAAGCTTTGAATACAGGCTGGCCGCTGCTAATGCCAGGTCTGGGACTCATTGAGACCAGATGTTGCTTGTTTGGGATGATTTAGAAAGTTGTAAAGCATGAGCCAAGACCAGCCATTCGTATGAAACAGGAGCTTGGGAGGGCCAGTAAGTTGGATGCGCTGAGCATCTGGGGATCTCCAAGGCAGGTCAAACAGTGTTAGCCATGTTGATAGAGTCTCAGATATGGCACCAGCTTGCCAGCTCCATGGGGGGAGGGTTCAAAAAAGGGACAATGGCCTGTACTCACCTTGATGCCAGATACTTCAGATTCTTCCTATATGCCACTGGTGCCTTTCAAGCTGCCACCCACTACTGGAGCTCAGAGGGAGTGAGTCTGAGTAGGTGAATCCATGTGTGGGTTCTTTAAGAGGAACGGTTTGGTGCTCCAGACATTGCTTTCACAGATTCAATCCCTGCTGGGTTTTGCAGCCAGCAGTTGAGGGACTTATCCTCCTGGCACTGGAACCTTGGGCTGGGGGGCCTGGTATGGGGCTGGGACCCTTCACTCCTGAGATATTTTTATCCTCCCGAATTTTTATCCACCACATGTTGATGTGGGACCAGCCTGTTCCGCATCTGCACCCCTCCTACCAGTCTGAATTGATATGGTTTCTTTTTCTTTAGTTTCTTTAATTCTATAGTTGTCAGACTCCCATTCAACCCAATTTCTGACAGTTCTGACTGATGGTTGTTCTATATTTTAGTTGTGATTTTGATGTGGTTCTGGGAGGAGTTGAGCTGTGTCTGCCTACACTGCCCTCTTGACCAGAAGTCTCATTTCTTTTTTAAAGATTTTATTTATTTATTTTAGAGACAGGGTAAGGGAGGGAGAATGAGAGGGAGAGAAATATTGATCAGTTTCTTCTCATATCCCCCTGGAACACAACCCAGGCATGTGCCCTGACTGGGAATCAAAACAGGCAAATTTTGCTTTGCAGGACAATGCCCAGCTGAGCAACACTGATCAGGACTAGCTCTCATTTCTTGGAACAGCATGATAGTAACTAGCACTATCAATCACACAATCCCTAGATGAATATCATACACTGAAAAACTATTAATACTTTTAGATATTTGCCAAAACAATTGTCCTATTTATCTAGAGATCTTTTTTACTGAGGAGGTCAGGAATGACACAGGAGGTAATGGACACCTGCCTGGCCAACCAGGATCAGCCAACTTAACCCTGGCATGACAGATCTACAGCTGATTTCTCTTTCCTCTGAACACTACATTAATATCCGTTTTAGCCTCTTTATGTCTATGTCAAACAATTCCTGCTCCTTTGTGTTTTATATTAGTTAATAATTTACCATTTTCCTTATCTTTCTAAAGTATATGACAATTAAAATGAAATATTACTGAGCTCCATTAGCTGAGCCTATATGACCGTAAATTTTATTTACACATCAAAAAAGCAATATAGCCACCTGAACTCAAAGCTGAGGAGCTGTGCTATATCTACCTACAATTCAAGTCTTTTAGGAACAACTTAAAACAGTACTAACCAATAGAACTTTCTGCAATAATGGATGTGTTCAATATCTGCATTGTCCAATAGGAGAGCCACTAGAAAATTTCTATTAATTTAAATTAAATGGCTACATGTACCCATTAGGCAAAAGAGAGAAGTAAAATGTCAACAACCAGGACACCCTGGCAAAGGAGTCCATGTAATACAGCAAAGAATTGTAATGTAATGCAAGCAGATGCCTCAAAGTAATGGATGTCAGATTCAGGGTCAGTGCTGGCAAGCCCTCCTTCTCAAGAAAGCAAGAGCTATACTTCAGATTGTTCATACAGTTAAGACTGACTATTGTAGAGGAGGGAAAAAACTTTTCCTCTTCCCTTTTAGGTTCAGTAGCTGTGGCCTGTGAATTAAAGTGACAAAACGCACATTGTTCTACCAATGCAAAACAAAAAACTTCTGGCCCTGGCCACGTGGCTCAGTTGGTTGAAGCAACATCCTGCACACAAAAAAGGTTGTGGGTTCAACTCCTATTTGCACACACCTGGGGCACAAACCGAGGTTGCAGTTCAATCCCCAGTTGGGGTGTGTACCGGAGGCAACCGCTATTGTTTCTCTCTCACATCAATGTATCTCTTTCCTCTCTCTCTCAAAACATATCCTTGGGTGAGGGTTAAAAAGTTTTTCTGAACAGAGATCTAAATTTTGTTTGCACCCATTAGTCTTTAACAGGAGTCATAACCCAGTATTGTTGTTTGTTGCTTTGCCCATGTAGTTATTCTTTTCCTAGAGATTTTAAATTCTTAGAGACCATAAATTACACCTACAAGAATAGCAGCAATGAAAACAATAACAAAAAACAACAGGCAACAAATAAAACAAAACAAAAATAGAATCAACCAAAACTACCCCTCAAGACACTTCCAGAATGTATTTCAAGCTTTCAGATAATTACTGAATGAATACTTGAATGGCTGTCTTAAAATATTAGAAATTACTCTCAAATTTAAAGGAGCAATGACTAAACCTAAAATGAGCTATTTTATTTCTTTAGAGAATTTCTTGTCAGCCACACCTTTTACTGGTGTAGAAAGGTGGGCATTAGATCACAAGGTAAAGGATCTTTACCTCCCCAAGTTTGATGCTGTATTTTGGTTTGGGGCCTCCTACAAAATTAATGGTGGCAGCAGGACTGACATTAAAGATTGTCTGGGCACTTTTTTTTTTTTGGCTGGTTTGCTTCAGACCTCCTTTTATTATCTTTGGTTTCCTAGCAACAAATAATGTTGAGCTAAGGCCAAATGATGCCATCTAGGCTCTTCTCTGTGCTATGATTTTGAGTGTTCATTCATGAACCATGTTTCTTTGATATTTACATAAAGATCTATATTAGTGTGAAAAATAAAATAAAAGAATGATTTGGCTAATGAAAAAATAATAATAAAAATAAAGTGACAAAAGACAGATTAGCAAGAGGAAAAGCATATAAATTTTATTTGATTTTAATATTTTAATTTTTTATGTGCACAGGATCTTCATAGAAAAATGAAGACCCATCAAGGCAATTAGACCTGGGAGCTTATGTATCATTTTAACAACAGGCAATAAATTTGTAGAGAATTGATAGAAAAAGGAAAAGGGATTTTGGCTTGTAGCATGGTAAATTGTGCAAAGGAAAATATTTGGGGGAAACTAATGGAAGATAAAGGTTGTTTTAGTAACAGCTATTTGCACAGATCCATCTCGTCGCTTTCTGTCTCCAGTGATAATGGTTGTTTTCCTCATCCTAGTACAGGAGAGAGGAGCGGGGAGGTCTTCACAAATGGAAATTTATATCTTGCTTTAAGAAGGAAGGGGCTGGGCAGAAACCTCTCCTTATTTACTACTTCTTAATTGCCTTCTGCTCAAAACAATCCCTATGCCAAATTGGCTTACTTGGGGATACAGTATTCTCATCCCTCATGCCATTATTCACTGTCACTACTGGTTTTTGCATAGGCAGAAGTCACTTGTTTCCTATGATTATTTTCTTTTGAATTTCTTTTGAATTTCTTCCTTGTTTAAAAGAATATGTACAGAAATATAATAGGGCAAAAATATAAAGTTTTGTCCTCTGAAAGTCATCGTCCCATCTCCACCAATTTTTTTTTATTTTAATTGTTGTTCTTGTACAATTTTCTGTCTTTTACTACCATTCCAGCCATCTCCACCAATTCTGAGATGTTGTATTCACCATCTCTAACTTTGGACTCTAAATTAAAACCCTACAAATCACCCTGGCTGGTGTAGCTCAGTGGATTGAGCACGGGCCTATCAACCAAAAGATCGCGGTTCGAGTCCCAGTCAGGGCACATGCCTGGGTTGCAGGCCAATTCCTGGCAGGGGACACATGAGAGGCAACAACACATTGATATTTCTCTCCCTCTCTCCTTCCCTTCCCCTCTAAAGATAAGATAAATAAAATCTTTTAAAAAAAGACCCTACAAATCTTTATATGAGGTAGATATTTCTGTGCCATCATTAAAACAGATTGAAAGACATAATACTATATTCATATTTCAAAAAATATTTATTCAGAATCTACTACATACTTGATACTGTGCTAAATGTTGATAATAGGGGACTTCCGGCCAAGATGGAGGCGTAGGCGGACACACTGGACCTCCTATCACAACCAAAATTAAGGACAGCAAAGATTTAGAAACAAGAAAACAACCAGAACTCAGAAAATCTAACTGTTTGGAAGTCCAATTACAATTCATCCAGACGGGTAAGAGGGGTGGAGTCGTGGCAGGAAAAACCAGAGGTGCGGACCGGGCACACAGGCAGCAGCGGCTGGCAGATCCCAGGTGCACAGGCGGCGGCTAGCAGACCCCAGCACAGGATGGCAACTGTGCAGACCCAGTGAGGCCGCACAAGG
>PVKU01012816.1:0-32829 GCA_004027475.1 Anoura caudifer | reverse complement strand
GGCTGAGGCTGTGGCTGAGGCTGTGCCTGTGTCTGAGGCTGTGCCTGAGGCTGAGGCTGTGCCTGTGGCTGTGGCTGAGGCTGTGTCTGAGGCTGTGCCTGTGGCTGAGGCTGTGCCTGTGTCTGAGGCTGTGCCTGAGGCTGTGGCTGAGGCTGTGCCTGTGCCTAAGGCTGAGGCTGAGGCTGAGGCTGTGCCTGTGTCTGAGGCTGTGCCTGAGGCTGTGGCCGTGCCTGTGCCTGTGGCCGTGGCTCAGGAGGGAATGTGCGTGGGGGCTGCAGCTGCCGGGCCTGTGCATGGTCCAGCTACAGGGGGTCTCGCCCTTGTAGTAAACGTGTCAGTGTCTGGCAGTGGTGGCGTGGGGTCGCTGCTTGTGCGTGTTGGGGCAGTTGCTGCCCTCCTTCGTGACAGCAAGGTCGCATCTTCACACACTTCTCCGTCACGATGTTTAAAGACCGCCCCCTTTCTTTGGGAGGTCACCCGTGCACGTGGTGGCCTGTGGCTGCGGCCGGGCCCCTTCTCCTGCGACAGGCAGGGACCCAGCCCCGCCGGCCTGTGTCTCCACCGCTTGTGGGGTGGGCCAGTCGGGGAGGGTGTGGGCCCGACCCAAGACTGTGCTTGTCTCCCACCCAGGGGACCCCCGAGCTGCTCAGGACCAGCGAGTGCGACTTTGTGTTTGAGTGGGAGACCCCGCTCGTCTGCCCGGACGAGGTGAAGACCGACGGCTGCTCCCTGATGGACGAGCAGCTGTACTACAGCTTCAACCTGTCCAGTCTCTCCCAAAGCACCTTCAAGGTAGTCGCGCCCCCGGCCCGGGGACCTTGGGGGTGGGAGGGGGCCGTGGTCTGGGCTTTCCAATGTCCGCTGTATTTTAGCTAATGCGGTGTCAGCGACCCCTGAAGGCCGCATGGCCACCGAGGCAGTGCCTGGAGGGTGGTGCACCTCACAGGGGTCAGCATGGAGGGGTCCTGGGGGTGTGGCTACCCAGCTGCAGCTGATGGTTGAGGTGCACCTTAGGGCTGGGTGAGGATAAGTGACCCTGTGAGGTTGCCTGGGGACCCTTGGTATCATGGGTGGGGACCAGGAGGTGACTCAGGAGGCCCTGGTGACCCTGCCCCCCGAGGGCAGGGCCAGCCTCGTGCGGTGGGCAGAGGCCCTGTGGAGTTCGCCCCCTTGGGGTTCGGCCTGGGGTAAGAGGAAGAGGAGCTATTTCGTTGGCTGCAGCGGTGGCGGTGGAGGGAGCTGGAGGCCCCCAACTCCAGACGCATCTGCGCTGTTTCGGGGCCTGTCTTGCTCCCAGCCTGCATGTCCTGGATGGTTGGTTGTGTGGACGAGGCAGGGGCCCCCTCTGGTTGCTGGTGGTCAGGGCATCCTAGGCCTCTGGGCCTGTGACCTGGACATGACCGAGTCCTGCGGCTGTGGCCCTGGGCTGGGGGTGGCAGCTGGTGAGCGGTGAGCTCACAGCTGTATGCCCTTGGTCCTGTGACAGAGACCCGGCCTGGCATGGGCCCTGCCAGCAGGTGTGCAGCAGGTGTGAGCCTGCAGAGGGCAGGGCTGGCGAGCGAGGTGGGGCGCACGGTTAACCACGGAGCATCTGCGCTATGCTCGTTAACTCAGTCCTCCCCACGCCCGGGTTTCAGGTGGGGGCCGGGCTCCGGGATGGCGGTAAGCAAGCAGCCTAAGGCCGCACAGCTGCCCCCGCCCCAGGCTCAGCTGCCCCAGGCCCAGCTGCGGGGAGCACCTCCCCCCCCCGCCTGGAGACCCCTTCACTAGCATGCGTGGTGTCGTCCGTCCAGGTGACCCGAGACTCGCGCACCTACAGTGTGGGGGTGTGCACGGCGGCTGCGGGCCTGGACGAAGGGGGCTGCGAGGACGGCGGCGTCTGCCTGCTCTCCGGGAGCAAGGGGGTGTCCTTCGGACGGCTGGCGTCGATGAGGCTGGATTACAGACACCAGGACGAAGCTGTCATTTTAAGTTACGCCAACGGAGACAGTTGCCCTCCAGGTAACGCTCGGCAACGGGGGACACTGGTGTTCCCAGGGAATGTGACGCTCGGCCCGGCAGTGGGGGAGAACGGAGGAGCGAAGCTGCAGGTCCTGTCAGCGCCGAGACTGGATGGGACTCTGGGGCGTTGTGTCCTGACGGCCCTGGGAGCAAGGGCTCAGGCCTGGAAATGCGCTCTGGCCCCGTGGCGGGAGGCCTGCCGGTCCTGGAGGTGCTCCGGGGGACCCCTTCGGTAGGAGGTCCTCGACGGGCAGTTCTAGGCCACCGGTCGTCCCACTCGGCGTGGGCAGCCTGGATCACATCCGTGTTCGATTTCCAGAAACGGAGGAGGGTGACCCCTGCGTGTTCCCCTTCATCTTCAACGGGAAGAGCTACGACCAGTGTGTGCTGGAGAACAGGGTGCGGCTGTGGTGCTCGACGACCGCCGACTACGACCGGGACCACGAGTGGGGGTTTTGCCGGCAGTGTAAGTAGCAGAGCCTGCCAGGCACCGCGGTGCGGGTGGCGGTACGCCTGGCAGTGCGCCCTCGGGGCTCGGTCCGGGCAGCTCAGGCTTTTGTGGCTCTCCGCGCTAACGGCAGCACCTCTGTGGCATGCAACCTTTCCCTCGTCAGGACGTCAGGACATGTTTAATTGTCCGTGGGGCGTGGTGCATAGCCACACCCGTGAACCACAGCAGGGTTAGCAGGCACGCGTGGGCGGTCAGCTGGGTACGCTCGCTGGCTCAAGGGCCCCTGGGCCCACCAGTTCTCCACCCCGGTGATTCAGACCCCCGTCCCGAGTCTGCAGGGTGGTGTGTGGACATCGGGAATGGCGGAGGGCCCCTCCACCGCCTTTGTGCTCCGGGGCAGGCCTGGGCCAGGGGCTGGGGGTGTCCCAGTGAGCCAGGCTTGGCGTCCCGACGCCTGAGGTGTTCACGCCCCGGTGACGTGAGAGAATCCTACTGATGCGTGTGGCGCACAGCGATGCGAATTCCCGAGGAAAGCAGATGGGGTAAAGGCGTTAGGAAGTGTTTAGTTCCTGTACCCGGGCAGGAGACCGAACGGCAGCGCGGTGAGGAGTCGGGAGTGTTGAACTTGCTGCCGTCTCGTCGTGAGGCTCGTGTGGAGAGGGCTGCCTGCTCCCGGTCTGCTGGACGCAGTCAGACATTTTCGGGTCATCGCGAGGATCTGATCGTTACCTGGCTTTTTTTTTTTTTTTTTTTTAAGTCTTTGGTGCATTAATCGCATTTGAACGCCTGTCCTTGGGGAGTTGAGCTGGTGCTGTGGGGGTTGGGAGGGACAGAAAGGGTTACTTGGCCTGTTTATGGGTGTGTAACAGGCCTGGCGGGTGCAGCGTGGGGTGGCCAGGGCAGAGCTGGAGCCCAGCGTGGGACACGGGCTGCCTGTCTCTGACCACCCCCCCGCTGTCCCCTTAGCGAACAGCCACCGGACATCCATCATCATCTTTAAGTGTGACGAGGATGCTGACATCGGCCGGCCCCAGGTGTTCAGCGAAACTCGGGGGTGCGAGGTGACGTTCGAGTGGAAAACGAAAGTTGTCTGCCCTCCGAAGAGGATGGAGTGCAAGTTCATCGAGAAGCACAAAACCTACGACCTGCGGCTGCTGTCCTCTCTCACCGGGTCCTGGTTCTTCGTCCACCAAGGGGCCTCGTGAGTACCTTCCCCGCTTGCCAGCGGGGGCCTATTCCCTGGGAGCGGGGACCTGACATGCGTGTGGGCCCTCCAGGGGGATGGCCTCGTAAATCTGAAGCCCACCTGGCCTGCCTGCTGCTGTGCCCCTGGTGATGGCCCGGAGGTGTCAGGCATGGGTCGGAAGGCAGAGGCGAGCGGAACCCAGAGATGCTTGTGGTCCGCGGTCGGCCTGGCCCGTGAGGTTTGGTTTGACTTGTGTTGGTGGGTGTGGCTGTCCGCGATGAGCTGCTGGGAGGCACGTTCCTTTTCTCAGCCCTTCGGCCCTTGGGTTCTGCTTGCCCCAGGTTCCTTATTTGTGCCGACGGCTCCAGGTATAGGGTGCTGCTCTCTGTCAGGCACTCTTAATCCTTAAGTATTCGCCCCAGGGGGCGTGGACTTGGAGGCCTTGTCACCTTTCAGGTGAACAGTGCACCATTTTGAGCCACTGCCTGTCCCAACTCAAAACCCTTCCAAAGCACAGGCGTCTCGGGGTTCGCCTCGGGTGCCAGGTTGGGTTGGCGGGCCCTGCCCCTTCTTCAGCAGGCGGATGCGCCGTCCTGTCTTCGTTTGAAAAGCTGCTTCGTGCTGCTTCCAGACGTGCTGGGGGCTCCTCGGCTGTCAGACTGGCGGCTTTCTCTGAGGGGGCGGGAAGGGCTGCTGCTCTGAGGAGTCAGGGCCCAGGCTGAGCCCCCCCCCGCTCGGTGTCGCCCCACAGGTACTACATCAACCTGTGCCAGGGAGTGCTCAAGGGGCCCCTGGAGTGCTCCGACAGGGCCAGCGTCTGCAAAAAGAGCGCGTCGGGGGAGGTGCAGGTGCTGGGGCTGGTTCACACGCAGAAGCTGGACGTCGTAGGTAAGGCCTGGGCCCTGGGCGCTGCGTCTGAGTGGGGGCCGAGGTGTCCTCGAGCGACCCGGAGGGGCCTGCACAGGCTTGAGGTGAAGCCTCCGGGGACTGTTCCCATGACAGTGTCCCAGGGTGTGCGGTAACCGCCGGAGCTCTAAGGGTTGTGTTGTAGCCGCTGAGAGGCCAGGTCTGGGCGCGGGTGTTCAGGGGGTACAGGAGGAAGGCGGGGAGTGCAGGGCCCCCCGAATTCCTGCTCCAGCAGGGGGTTCAGCGAGTGAGTATGCAGGTACGTGTGAACACGTGTATCCGGGAAAGCCAGACAGTTACACGGAGACTTGGTAAAGGTTTAACAAAGAGGGCACTTTTTTGGTAACGTCCTAACAGTTTGGAAAACAGCGGTGAAGCTCCTTCTGATAGCGTTCACAGGAAACTCCCGTCCGCGGCTGGTGTGGAGGGCGCGGTTCCTCTTCGCGTCACGTAAAGCCGGCAGGCCGGGCTGTCTCGGTTTAGGAACAGCAGGGGGGGGGGGTGTCGGGGGCCCAGTAAGGAGCACACGCTCCCTTTGCCTGCCTGACTGGACTGGGGTCCTTGATCTGTCCCCATCGAACCACAGGGGACAGGGGACAGGACTTGGCTTGACACGGAGAAAGAAGGGCAGTTCTGAGGGAGCTGCTGCCCGCCTTGATGAGGATCACGCTGGACCCCACAGGTTGAGGGGAGAGCCGTCCCACAGGCCGGGTGCCTCGCCCACCCTGCCCACGGTCCAGCCCCCCTGGGAGTTTCAGTTACTGCCGCCTCGTGCTCCTGTGTGGTGAGCGGGTGGTGTCCTGGCCTCCCACGGGCCCCCGAGGGCGCCTGGGCTGCTGCTGGCTTCGCTGGGGGTGGAGCTTGCGGTACCCTGCTGGTCCCTGGCACTCGGGACACCGTTAGTGACCCCCCATTCATTCAGGGGTGCTCCCCTGGGGGGTCGGAGACACAGCCTGTCTGTCCCAGGACCCCACCTGTGTCGACAGCGGTGCTGTGGGTGTGTGTGAGTCTCTCAGCCTCACGGAGCGGGGGCGAGGTCCCTTCACAGGTGTGGGGCAGAGTGGGTGTTCATCCGGGGGCGTCCGCATTAAAGCCAATGCTTGTTTGGTTCCGCGCTCCAGCCATTTAAGAATTTCTCTTTAAGGCAGTGGAACTCGAACAGAATCTACGCGGAAGCCCAGTATTTAAAATGAATTCAGCAGGGGCGGCTTTGGATTTGGGTAGGGCTGAGGGCCTGGGCGTCACCGCCCCTGTCGGAACAGTGCAGCACCAGGTGGCCGTGGCACCCAGAGAGCCCCGGGGAAGCTGGAACCACTGCCCATACTGTCCCCTCCGCGCCCTCTGCCTTGGGCATGCGCGTGGGAGAGTCGGGTGGGGGGGCGTGTCCTGAGGACCCTGCCCTGGGCCCTAGAGCCACTGTCTGTCCACAGAGCGGGGGCCGCAGGCCACTCCCAGGACAACCCCGGCAGCCACTCGCAGCAGCTCGGCCCCGGCACAGGGTTCACCTGCTTCCCCCCTTTCTTTCCTCTTAGACTGGCAGGGGAGGATTCTCAGCCGTTGCTTTACCGGGTTATTTTCAGGAGCAGAAAGAGCTCAATGTGGAGCTGGAAGATCCGAGAAAATCGGGGTCGTTCTGTCCCTGGCTTCTCTCTTTATAGGGCGGGGGTCGAGCACCTGCCCCGCCCCGGGGAGGCTCCCATGAGGGGCAGTGTCCGGAAAGCACCTAAAATGACACGAATTGTCCGGAACACACAGTGATGAAGGCCGCTGTTAGCTGAGGTCCCGCTCCGTGTGCTCATTGCGCTGGCACTTTCAGGCGCCTTGGCAGCCTGTGGGTCTGGGCAGTGTCCCTGCCACACACGTGCGGGGGCTGAGGCTCAGCAGGCCACGGCCGGGGCCGTGAAACTGGGGGGCAGGAGGCTGGATTTGAGCCCAGGTCTCTTGCTCTGCCAGCCGTGGTGCAGCCAGGGGGCCGTGGTGCAGCCAGGGGGCCGTGCCCAGGCCCGGCCCAGCTGCAAGGGGGCCCGGGCGGTGCGTTCTCAGAGAGCCGGACATCTCTGCCGTCCTGGGGCTTGGAGTAGACTGACTTCTGACGTTGACGGGTTCTGTGATGCACTGGAGGTAACGTCCCTTTGATCGCGTGTGTGTTCCAGATGACAGAATCATTGTGACGTATTCTAAAGGTGACCCTTGTGGTAAAAACAAGACTGCGTCCAGCGTCATAGAGCTGACCTGCGCCCAGACGGTGGGCAGGCCTGCTTTCCAGAGGTGAGGGGGCCAGGGAGGGTGGTGGGGGCGCAGGGGGAGGGTGTTGGTGGTCAGGACGGGGAGGGGCAGGCGCTGAGACTGCGGGCCTGGGGGTGGGGTGGGCAGGGCCGCCCCCATGAGGAACATGTGTGGGGACACGGTTTCTAGACTAATGTAGCCACGTAAAGCAGCATTTAACTGGCTTCCATGTTGGAAAGTCATGGACCCACAGGGGCGTTGATGGGGGTGGCCAAGGCCAGTGTTCGAGTGGCCTGCCTGGGACCCATGGGCAGGCAGGTGGGGCTGGCCCCTGGGGTGCTCTTGGCATTTACTAGAATGCTCCAGGCGGTTCTGCATCTGGTGTGAGGGCGAGTTTGGCCACCAGGTGGAGCCTGTGTGAGCGCGAGTTTGGCCACCAGGTGGAGCCTGTGAGCCACTCTGGGTGAATGACGGATTCCTTCCAGAGCTGGGCTGGAAAAAGGGAGGAGCACCCAGGATTTGTCCAGGGGCTTCATCAATTTGTGAGATGAAAACGCTTGTCAAGTAAAAATTCAGAAGTCCAGGAGCACGTTTTTTCCCACCTTTTAGATGTGGCATGGTTTCCAAGTCTAAAAAATCGCATGCACTTCTTGTGTTTTCACATTGCTGAGGGTCTGGCAGCAAGGGAATGAGTAGGCTTCCCAGCCCTTCTTCACAGGGAAGGCGGGGAGGGGGGCAGTGGCTCTCGGCGGCCCGAGGCCCCCGTGGCCAGCCGGCTGGAGTCCTGAAAGCCGGGGAGTGTCCTCGGGAACTGAGGCTCTGTGCAGCAGTCGCCAGGCGAAGCCTCGCACTGCCGTGTCCCCTGCCGTGACGGCGCCCCGGCCCCTCCTTCCAGGTTTGACAGGGACAGCTGCACGTACTACTTCAGCTGGGACTCGCGGGCCGCCTGCGCCGTGAAGCCGCAGGAGGTGCAGATGGTGAACGGGACCGTCACCAACCCTGTCAACGGCAAGACCATCAACCTCGGAGACATCTATTTCAAGTACGTGAGATGTTTTCCTTGGAGACCTGCGGTAGATTCCACCGAAACCGGCAGCTCGGGGCTCGCCCTGGCGGGGAGCTTCAAGGACCAGGCTGTGCGCCTTGGTTCCTGTTTCTAGTTTTGCTTCAGCCAAGGGAAAGCATTGCTCAGCGGTTGAGTTTTAACACCAAAGATGGTGAATTCTCTTGAGTGTAAAAATAGTCACTCCTTCCTCTTACATTGTGATAAGCTCAGGGGTTGAAGCCAAAACCTCCCCAAACTGTTTTTGATCGGGGGTCTGTGGGCTCATCAGCTCTGGAAAACCTGACCAGTTTCTTGGCAGTGTCCCTGGGGCGGTTGTTGGGGTCGGGTGGCCGAGGTGGCTGGCACGCTCAGGGCGGAGTGAAGTGTGTGGGCTGCTGGACGGTTCAGGGAAGGCGCCCGGCGTGTGAGACGGTGGGGATGGGGTCGGCACCCACTGGAGTCCCCTTGGGCTCCTGGACGTGCCACCCGGGCTGGGAGAAGGGGTGCGCCCTGCGGCCCCACGCTCGCCCCCAGGACGTTGGGGCTGCCGGAAGCAGCTTTTTTAAAGGACCGCCGGAGTCACCGTCATCTTCCCTGTTTCTTCAGGCTGTTCAGTGCCTCTGGGGACATTAGGACGAATGGGGACAAGTACCTGTACGAAATCCAGCTTTCTTCCATCACAAACTCCCAAAACCCGGCTTGCTCCGGGGCCAACATTTGCCAGATTAAACCCAACGATCAGCACTTCAGTAGGAAAGTTGGAACTTCTGATAAAACCAAGTACTACATCCAAGGTAATTGCTTCTTCCCGTTGTTGGTTCATATTTAACGTCCTCAAAAAAGAACTTTAAAATGTTCACGAACTAGTCTCCTTCCGTTGAAATCTCAGACACAGTTTAAAGCAAAAGCCCTGGGTCGGATTCTTGCCCTGTGTGCACCTGTCCGAATGGATGGGGCGGCCCGGGCCCCTGGGCTCCCCTCCTGGCACAGCTCTGCCTCCCATGCCTGCCTTCCTGGCCCTCAGCTGCGGCTGGATGGGGACAGCTGGAGCCATCCGTAGCGTGTGGAAGGGGCTGAATCCCCCAAGGCCCCCTCGCTCCTGACACCGCTGCCAGTGTGCAGGCTCCCACCCCCACCCCCCACTTCCGCCAGTCACTAGAAGGGCTCTGAGGGCCCCCTGAGAGCTGCTGCAGTTTATTCCAGGGGAAGGGCAGCGATTGAGATTGGCCCAGGGAGAGGCTCGTGGGGCAGGTTCAGGAGGGAGCCTGATGCTCTGTCGTTCTCTCCCTGTGGGATCCGAGTGTGGGTGGTACCAGGCGCGGAGGGTCACCAGCCAGGAGAGCTCCCTGCCCCTTGGTGCGGGGTTTCTATGGTGGCTCAAGTGTGTAGGATTAGTGGGTTGCCTGGTTTGGTTGGGTTGATTGCCAGTTGGTTGGTTGATTGGCTGACAGTTAATTGGCTGATGGTTGATTGGCTGACAGGTGGTTGGCTGGCTGGTTGGTTGTCTGGTTGATTGGCTGGCTGGCTGGTTGGTTGATTGGCTGATGGTTGATTGACTGGCTGGCTGGTTGGTTGATTGGCTGATGGTTGATTGGCTGACGGTTGATTGGCTGGCTGGCTGGTTTCTCACTTGGTTGATCTCAGTCTCCAGGTAGACTGATACCGTGGGGCCAGCTGCCACCCCAGACCGTATTACTAGCGTATTACTAGGACAAAAGCTAGACTTCTTTCGGGGCGGGGTTCAGGTTTTTCTTGCACACCGACTTCAGGCAGGGCTCCACAGTTTGCGTCCAGTGGCCTGTGGGGAAGCGCGCCCAGGGGACGTTTGACGCAGACGTTACACCTGGCTTGAAGTCCGCACAGACTTCCTGTAGATGCTGAAAAGACAAACTCAGCCCGGTGGGATGGTGGTGGTAACACCGCTGTGCTGTGTCACCTTCCTTCCTGGCAGATGGTGACCTGGACGTGGTGTTCACCTCGTCCTCCAAGTGTGGGAAAGATAAAACCAAAACCGTCTCTTCCACCATCTTCTTCCACTGCGACCCCTTGGTGGAGGACGGGATCCCCGAGTTCAGCCACGAGACTGCTGACTGCCAGTACCTCTTCTCCTGGTACACCTCTGCCGTGTGTCCTCTGGGGTGAGTGCCGTGTCCTGGCGTTGGCGGGGCTCGCTGTCGGTCCCTTTCCTCTTTGGATGGGCACTTAACCAACCGTACCCCCACCCCCTCTCTGGAAACTTAGCTCAGGCGTAAGCCCGTGTGTATGCCCGCTGCCCAGTGTTTTATTGTGGAACATGCGCAGACATTAGCAAAACCCAGAGAAGTGATGGAGGTGAACCCCGCACGGCCAGCGCCCAGCGTCAGTGATTGTGCACAGCGTGTCCTTGGTCCCTGCGTGTCACCACCCCCGCCACGCCCAGTGGCGTCGGCTTCTGCGCACCCGGCTCAGAGGCTTCTCTCTCTTCTCCTGTCTTCTCCAGTCAGTGGCCCCCGGGGGGTGGGGCTTTGCCCCTTTTTTGTTCCCAGCGAATCTTCTATTTGCGTTCCAGTACAAATTACGTGGTAAACATCGCTTACCTTGAGGGGGCGAATTAAAAGTATCCCACAGATTGTAGAAATCAGCCATAGCTCAGTTTCCAGTTAAGTTTCTGCCACAAGGGATTTCCGATGAGGGGAGGGAGATCCCAGCCTCGGGGTCCTGCCCTCCCTGTATCCACCTCGGTTCCGTGGCCCAGCCGGCTGCCACGGTTAGAGCCCCGCATCCAAAACACAGTGTTGTGAGTGGCTTTCTTCTTGGCTTTGTTTTCTGTTCTATCCACCTCACTGTCTTACAGAAGAAGCTTTTTGGTCTCTGTCCTGAGCTGTAGATCAGGGGGAAAGCGAGTTCTTGCCGAGTAATCACTGCCGTCCGCTCCTGGGAAGGGGGCCTGCAGGCAGCAGGAAACGACGCAGGGCCTGTGCCCGCCCTGGGTCACATCCTGGAGGTCTCAGATCAGCAGTCCATGCTGCTGGGTTTTACTCTCTGTGGGGGCTGGTGCAGCCTCCCACCCCACCCCCCAAAAGTCAGCCTTGTCCTAAATTTTCCAGGCACGCGGGTGTAAGGCAGGTATCAGCAAACCTCTAAACGTGGGTGCCGAATAAGCAACGTGCATGGTACAACCACATGAGGATCCAGTGATACGAAATTAGCTAAAAAACAAACGCATTCGGAAATTAAACACACTTCTAAATAATTTGCGGATTGCAGAGGAAACCTTAAGTGGAAGTGAGAACACACTTAGAACCGAGTGGTAAGGAGCACCTGGCGTCAAACGCTGGGTGCCTCTGAGGTGACCCTGAGCGGCCCGGCGGGTTCTAGGTCCGCGGTTTCTGGCTTTGGGGGCAGCGCCTGCAGGGGACGCGCATGTGCCTGTCGTGTGGGGATGTCCCTCCCTGCCTTGGCAGATGGCAGCAGAGGCATCCCGGCTGGAAGTGGTCCCCGTTCGCTCTGAGGGTCTGGGACCCAGCGTGTTTGACACAAGCTGAGGTCGTTGAAGGCGGGGTTATGTGGTCAAGGAGTTGGCCCCGGTTTTTTGAGCTGAGCGTTTTTCTGAGTGAAGAGCCAGCACCCCCAGCACCCCCAGCACCCAGCTTCCTCACATGCGTGCGGCCCGTGGGGTCTGCCTCTCTCCTCCCGAGCGGTCTGGCTGTTCCCTGGGCTGCCGCTGTCTGCCTTCTCAGGCGGGGAAGAGCTTCTGTCCACGATTCTGGCACCGCAGGTCTGGGGGCCCTTGGTGGCCGAGGACCGGAAAGACTAGAAGTGTCGCTGGAAGTGTCAAGCTGTGGCAGCAGCGTCGGTCCTCTGAGC
Organism: Anoura caudifer; assembly: GCA_004027475.1. Classification (NCBI taxonomy): domain Eukaryota; kingdom Metazoa; phylum Chordata; class Mammalia; order Chiroptera; family Phyllostomidae; genus Anoura; species Anoura caudifer. The sequence continues at coordinate 21,168 of PVKU01012816.1, read as the reverse complement.
AGGAAGGGAAGCCGGCAAAGCCGTTTCTCAGTTTCTGTCAGTCATCCTACCTGACTGCTCGGTGCCAGGGGCACGCCCTGCTCTTCTCTCACGGGGGTGGCGGATGCTGTGGCTGCTTAGCAAGCGAAGCGGCTGTATCACTCATCCTGCCTCCGGGGACTTGGCCTGGACAGAGGCTGTGTGCCGTGCACAGTGGTGTCCTGTGGATGTCCCCCTGGCCAGGAGGCGTGGAGGCTGTGTCCTGGGGGCCTTGTTGGGAGGGAGAGGCTGTAAGGGGCCTGTGATCCCTGTCCATTCCCAGTGCAGAGGGCGGGGGTCCAGGAGACACGTGTGGTCAGCTTGTCTGCATTGTGTCTGTGCCCTGAGAACCTCGTGGAGGGACAGGCAAGGACTGAGAGGTGTGTGTTCCTCAGCCTGCTTTCTTATTTCCCTAATAATGGTCCAGGGGCTCAAGGCAGGGTCTTCCAGCCACATTTCCTGCTGCCTGCCCTCCTTACCGAAGCAGCCCCCGCTGGCCTCTGTGCCCGGTGGGTCTCGGTCACAGGGTGGCACAGTCAGAGCCACCCTCCAAGTTGGGGGCAGCTGGGGGCTTGGCAGTGGCGGTGGTGCCCCTGAGTGACCTGGCTTCCTTCCAGGGCGAACTTCGACAGTGAGGACCCTGGCGAGGACACGCAGACGCACAAGGGGCTCTCGGAGCGGAGCCAGGCCGTTGGGGCGGTGCTCAGCCTGCTGCTGGTGGCCCTCACGGGCTGTCTGCTGACCCTGCTGCTCTACAAGAAGGAAAGACGGTGAGGAGAGGGGCGTGGGCGGGCCACAAGGTGGCGGCTCCAAATGGCATCGTGGGTTCGGTTTTGGGGGCGCTCACAGCAGCGCGAGCCCTGGAAGTGGTGTCCAGTTGTGTGGTGTGAGCGTCTGCATCTCTTGAGACGAGGTGTCCCTTTGGACCAGAGCGTGGAACCTGTCTCAGGTGTTCAAGTGAGGTTCCGCCGCTCACGCCACACGGTGACACTCTGGGCTCTTGCCTGGCTGGCCTGTTTTCAGGACAGCTGTCTCTAGATGTCCAAAGACGGACAGAAAACTAAGCCCTTGTCATAAGCAGACTTCCTCTTATCTACTCTTTCCTCCCCTCCCCCTATTTCAATAGAGTGATCACTTATTAGGCACCTACTATGTGCCGGGTATCATACCACTCTCTTGGCTCCCCTCTCCCGGGTGCAGGGGCTCCTCACTCATCATGTGTGACTTTCTGGTGAATTTTCACGTCATGCGTAACTGAGGCACGGCACTTGGAGCCCCATGTGTGGTCATCCTGGCCTGGGGCAGAGGAGCAGGCCAGCTGTGGGCTCCCTGCCCTCTCTTATCTGCCACACGAGCCAGAGGCGAGCAGGGGGTCTGGGTGTGAGCCAGCCTGGGCTTTGTCACCTGGCACCCGTGGTCTCGGGGTTCAGGAAGGTGCGGTCTCACTACACTCAAACGTGGAAAAGCCGAAGCACCGCTGTTCGGTGACTTGCTCTAGGCTTCGCCAAAGCTCTAAGAGGCGGGGCAGGGTTTGAATCCGCTTCTGTCTGATTCCAGAGCGTTCCTGCCACTGAACTGGCTTCTCGTCCTGCCGTCCTGGGTTTAGGTGCCCGTCTGTGGCGGGGTGTGCCGGGGGTGGGGGGTGCAGGCTTCTCGTTAGAGTTGGGGGCACCTGCCCTGCTGGTTCCGCCTGGAGTAACTGGTCTCTTGCAGGGAGGTGGTGATGAGTAAGCTAACCAACTGCTGTAGACGGAGTGCAAACGTGTCCTACAAATACTCAAAGGTAATTCCCCGCCTCTCCCGGCCGCCATCAAGCTGCGGCTAAAACGCCGCCGCTGGTACTTCGAACCAGAAAAGGGGGAAAGCATCGCCAGTTGCTTTAAAGCCAAGCACGGCTGTCTTTTTTTCCCCTTCAAGTTTTTCTTATCGGGGATACAGCTGATTTCCTTAGAGCATTTCCTATTTAGGTTGCTCCTCCTTTTTTGGCTGTTCTCAGAAAGTGTATATGATAATGTCAGTTTTTGTGCCTCTGGCGTTTGGATGATTTCCTTCAGATAAATTTCCAGGAAAGAGGCGTTATTTGGACCAGAGGGAGTGAATTATTTGGACCAGAGGGACTCAGGGCTCCCCACGCGCACTGTCTGACCGCTTTCTAGAAGGCTTCCCAGTTCAACGTGTCCGCGTGGCTCCCCTTCCCGACCAACACCCCCACCCCGGGCACCCCCGGCTCTTGTGGGAGGAGCCCAGACTCGCTGGCTCGCTCTCCTGCCCCTGGGACACTGTCCACCTGGCTGGGCCTTAGCAGGAGCTGGCAGCTCCAGCCCTTGCCTTCCTCTCCCTGGTGGGGCACTGGGACCATGGTGGCCGCATGGGCAGGGGAAGGAGGGTCCCAACTCGGGTGGGAGGTGGGAGGAGGGGAGCAGAGGTGCAGAGCGGGGTCTCAGGTGGGCTCCATGGGCTCTGCCTTGTCCCTGCAGGTCAACAAGGAGGAGGAGGTGGACGAGAACGAAACTGAGTGGCTGATGGAAGAGGTCCAGGCGGCCGCCCCCAGGCCCGGGAAGGAAGGGCAGGAGAACGGCCACATCACCACCAAGTCCGTGAAGGCCGAGGCCCTGACTTCCCTGCACGGGGACGACCAGGACAGCGAGGATGAGGTCCTGACCATCCCGGAGGTGCGCGTTCACTCGGGCAGAGGGGCCGGGGCAGAGAGCGCCCACCCAGCGAGAGCCCCGCAGCGGAAGATGCTCCGGGACGACAGGGTGGGGCTGGTGGGCGGCGAGCCGGCGAGGAGGGCGCTGCCCAGGGCCGCGGTGCTGCCCCCTGGGAACGCTGGCACCCTGGCCTCCTTCCATGATGACAGTGACGAAGACCTCTTGAACATCTGAATGCCTGGTGCCTCCAGGGGCCCGTGGGGCGCCGCCCCGGCCAGGCACTTCCAACCAAATAAGACTTCGCCTTGATGCTTCTGTCATTTTTGCCTTTAACAAAAACTGTTTCAAAAGGGAAGGATTTCTGTGATGGGGGAGAGGATGAGGAGGTCCGGCACCGCTCATCCGTGGGTGGCCACATCGTGGAATGCGGCGTCACTCCCGTTGCCAAAGGGCGGTGCTGGGCCCGGGTTTTGCCCCGAGTCCTCAGGTGAGAGCGTGGCTGCCGTGCGCTTCATAACCCGCGCCGGGCCAGGTGCCTCTGGGGACGGAGGGCTCTCTGTTTGAGAAAAACCCTTGCTGCTTTCGGCCCTGTAGGGTATTTGGCCATTATATTTTAGCATTTACTTCTCTCCTCCTATTTATTGACTTTGACAATTACTCAGGTTTGTGAAAAAGAAAAAAAAAAAAAAAAAAGCAACAGAACACAACCACCCGGCAGATTCCCTCTGCCGGCCGGGGCCGCGCCGGTTCCGCCGCTGCTGGGGGCGCTGCCAGCGCGGGTGGTTTCATACGCGACTCCGAACCGGCCCGCGATGTAGCCGCTCAGTTAGAATACTGCATCTTGCCTCTCTTCCTCTTGGCTTTCTGTTTCCTGTGGGCACACGCGCGTGCACGCACGCCCGTACGGGGGTCCCCGAGCGCCTGGGCTTCGGAGGGTCCGCCCGCCCCCTGCCTCCAGTGACGGCTGCAGCTTTCTGCATGACATCTAGAGCCCAGCGCCCTCTGCGCCCGGCGTTCCTCCCGCCGGCCGCCGCGCTCAGCCCGCCCAGAGACCGACTGGGTGTGTGAGCGGGAGCTGAGATGTCGGGGCCGGTGATGTTACACATCTCACCTCTTCAGGTTCTCACAACACCACCGTGACTGTGCTTATTTTTTTAAGAAAAAAGTGTTTATCAACCATCTGACCTATACAAAGCCTTAATTTGCACAGTGCGTGACTTACGGAAATTGCATGAACGCTGATGGGCTGGGATCCCGCCCCCGGGGTGGCCCTTGGGCCCCAGCGGTGGGGCGGCCGAGGTCGGGGCAGCACCACGGTGTCCCCACCCCCGTTGGCTCCTTTCTTGAAGTGTTTAACGAATGACTTTTCTCTTATTCTAGAATTGTACATAGACTCAGTGGTAGTCATATACTGAAACGCAAACCATCCTACGGAATTCATTGGTTTGTACTCAGTTTGGCTGGCTTATTTGATTTCAACATGAGTATTTTTTAAAACTGATTTCTTTCCTCATTTTTTTCAATCAAATTTACTGTAATATAAAGTATTCAACAATTTCAATAAAAGATAAATTATTACCTGGGTGTGCCTGCTCCTTCCCTTTGGGGGTGCGGAGGCTCCGAGCGGTGGCTGGTCTGGCCGCCCGGTGGCTCTGCGAGGTTGGGGCTGCTCGCGTCTGGGCTGCCCTGCCCCCACTGGCAGCCGGGACAGGTCTTGGACCTCCGGAGCAGCGAGGCCGTACAGCCCCGTTGCGTCAGCCTCCCTGTCCAGTGCTTGGGCACGGCAGCTCCGGGAAGTGAACCAGAGATGGGATGAAAGGCGGGTCCCGGCTTCCTGGAGGGGCCGAGGCTGCGCCTGGCGCAGGGCCCTTCCTGTCTGCTCCTGAGCTTACAGAAAGCACGGCTCAGGACATCCACTTGCCCTCTTGTTGGTTCCTCCATCCGAGGAGCTGGTCCTGAAGCTCTGTTTCAGGCCAGGAGTCATGGCACAGGTGGGCGGGGGGGGCGGCGTTTCTAAGGCCCACAGTCCCCCGTCTCCCCTTAACTGTGTTCCCAGTCTGGGGGATGCTTTCAGTCCAAGATGGGGAACTGAAGGGCTGCCTGGAGGGCAGAGGTCACTGAATGCCCTTCCCCCTGCTGTTGTGACGGTGGGTCAGGCTGGCTTTAAACTATCACGTGAGCTTCAAGACCATCATCCAGCCCTGGCTCCTGTGGCTCAGTGGATTGAGTGCTGGCCTGAGAACCAGAGGGTTGCTGGTTCGATTCCCAGTCAGGGCACATGCCTGGGTTGTGGGCCAGGTCCCCAGTAGGGGGAACACAAAAAGCAACCACACATTGATGTTTCTCTCCCTCTCTTTCCTCCCTTGCCCTCTGTCTAAAAATAGATAAATTCTTTTAAAAAATTGCTTAAAAAATAAAAGACCATCACTTGTCCCAAGGTCCCCTGTCACCTCCTCTGGTCCGGTCGGCAAGCTCAGAGCAGGCTTTACATTTTCAAAGGGCTGGGGGGAAGAAAGCTTACACGACACATGAAAATCGGGTGAGATTAGAAGCTCAGTATCCCCCAAAAAATGTTACTGGAAGCCCCACCCTCACTCATTTGCGTCTCCTCCAGGGCCGCTTAGCCCCAGGTCCTCAGGTAGTGGCTGGTGTGGGACTGGCCTCTGGAGCTCTGGTGTCTCGTGTCTGCCATGTGGGTAACTCCCAGTTCTGGCAGGGGTCACCCTGGGTGATAAGCAGCGTGCTCGGCGAGGCGCCTGGCCGTCATCCTGGACGCGCAGGATGGCGGCACCGGGCCTTTCCCAGCTGGCCTCGACCACAGTCCTCGGTTGCTTCTCCTTTTTGCAGGCATGGCTGCCTAGGGTGTTCCAGCCGCCTCCATGCACACCTGAAGCAGGGCTGGGGGAGGGGGAAGAGCGTGATGCAGGGTAAGGTAGGGGTTCCAATCTCGGGGCAGGCAGCTCCTGTCATTTCCGGGGTGGTTGCGTTCTACGTGGAAAAAAGTGAGCAGTGGAGTGTGGGCCTGGCCTGGCCTGGCTGCTGGGGAGGCGGGGAAGGGGAAGGTCCCGGCTTTCTCCCCATGATGTGTTGGATGCAGGGCCACCCACCTGGCCACGTCCCAGGCAGAGAACCCCTGTCAGGGAGTTGTCACATCTGGGCCCCGTAGTGTCAGAAAAACCCAGTGGCCTTCTGTGTGCCTCCTTTTCCACTCACAACCATCTGACACTTCTGGTTGACAGGGGTGTGGTCCCCCCCCCCCCACAAGCAAGCAGTTCTCTCCTGCACTGTAACTTGGTTTTGCCACTGTCTACCAGGAGAGAGCGTCCATCCCAAGGCCCCTTGTCCCAGGAGGCCGTGGCCCCCTCCCTGTCTCAGACGCCAGTCACAAGTGGTGGGTCTCCAGGTCCCCACAGTTCTGCCCAGTTTGGCTGCAAGTCAGGGTTTCCGTGACCCCTGCCCTCTTGGATTTGCTCATTTGCTAGAGCGGCTCCCAGGCCTCAGGAGAAGGCTTCTATCTGCCAGTTTGTTGGAGGACATGACAAAGGGTGCAGGTGACCGGCCAGATGAAGGGGTGCCTGGGGCGAGGACTGTGGGGTCCCATGCACAGGAGCCTCTGTCCCTGCGGAGTCGGGGTGCGTCACCCTCCCGGTGTGGATGCGCTCCCCAACCGGGGAGCCCCCTGAGCCCTGGACCCTTGGGAGTCTCCTGGAGGCCCCGCATGTGGGCCTGGTCGTGACCAACTCTGCTCCCAGCCCCTCCTGCTTCTCAAGAGGATGGGGGTGGGATGGGAACCTCCAACCTTCCCATCTTGACTCGATCTTTCTGTGGCCAGGAGCCATTGAGGAGCCCAGCAGAGTCACCGCGTTAGAACAAAAGGCACCCACCCCTGTCACCCACAAGTGTTGGGAGTTCTGTCCCGGGAACCGGAGGCGGATGCCGAGACACTGTTCTGTTCCCTCCCAGGGTGGCGCTGAGTGTGCTGAGGACCTGTGTGGGGAGGTCGTCTCTGTCCCCCCGCCCCCCACACTCGCTGCCAGTGCTCACCCTCTGGCCCAGCAGGGAGGGGTCTCAGGGGAGCAGCCTCCCAGGGAGTGGGGCGGGCTTGTTACCAAACCACTGGGCTGGAGGCCAGCTCCCTGTGCCCAGAGATGAGGGTCCCAGAAACAACAGGGCCCCCTGTGCCCGGTGCATCTCGTTATCTGTCCCTGCTGTGTGCACATGGAGGGACCCACCCTTAATGTCACCAGTCCTTCTAGGGCTGACATGGGGGGCGGGGAGGGTGTCTTCTGCCTGGTGGCACTTGGTTGTCTCCCACCAGCCGCTCTGGCTTGGGCCCACGGGGTCGTTTCCCAGGATTCAGGTGGTTCCGTGGCAGCGGGGAGCCTGCCCGGGGAGGCAGTGATGCTGGCGAGGTCCCTGGTTGGGTCCTGGAAAACCCAGCCATCCTAGTCGTGCGAGGACGGAGGGGAGGGGTCTGTCTGGGGAGTGTTGCTCTCGCACCCAGTCAGTCCCACGCGCCCCAGGCCAGGGGGCTGGTTAACAGGTGGCTCTGTGTTCGTCTATGCCACTGCTGACGGCGGAGTGGCAGCGGTCACTGCCTGGGCCCCTGCTTGCTTATGCTGGCCATGTGCCCTCGCCACGCTCAGCCTGGGACCCCTCGTGGTGACGCGCAGGAGCAGGGTATGGGGGCCCTGTCTGTGTTTCCGTGGCGGAGACTGGAGGACCCAATGGCGGCTCCCGGCTGTGCCCCAAGGGGAACAGGAAATCCGTATTTCCCTGAGGAGGGTGAGGGGGCCCAGCCGCCACAGGCTGCCCCTGTCCACCGTGTGTGCTCAGGGCACAAACACCAGGAGGCGGGGCATCGGGGCCACCTCACCATCCACCTCACCCCTCCTGCCTCTCCTCACTTCCTGTCAACCCCTTGCACCCTGTCAACTTGCCTGGTGTAAGGACGACCCCAGGGCCCTCTGCTGGCTGCTGTCCCTTTGCGAGGCTGTCCCCTGGGGACCGTAGCTGTTGGGAGTCAGGGACTGCCCACCTCTGTGTCCCAGGGCCCTGCACTGCCTGAAGCGAGCAGGGACTCGGGGAATATTTGTTGAGTCAACAAATGATCCCACGCACGAGCCCGTGAGCCAAAGACAGCTTTGTGGCCCGAGCGCTCCCGCTGTGGAGCGGTTCAAGTTCAATGACAGTGTGAACTTGGAATGTTGCTTCCTCCCTAAGCCTCTGTTTTCCCAGGTGTGCGTGGGGACAGTGGTGGCATCTGTGTTGGAGGCTGTCGGGGGAAGGAACCAGGGATGGTGGGTTTGAAAAAGGAGGCTGAGGCCGTCCTCCCTGTGGGTCTTGGTCACAGCTTGGTCGGCCGATGGCCGAGGCGCCCACCGCTCCTTCTCCACGAAGTTCTGGCCTTTGGATCCCTGAGAGACAGACACGGGAGGCAGGAAGGCACACGTGCGGCGCCGTTTCTGCCTGTGCCCCAACGCATCCTGGGCAGCGGCTGGGCGTGAGTTTGGGAGGGCAGGGGTGTGGCAGGTGTGCAAGCCCTGCAGGTGACTCCGGAGGCAGATCCTCACAGGAGCCTGCAGGCGTGTTGCAGTTAAGGCCAGAGGCCCCTTTCTCCAGTGCTGAGAGCGCCCTGGCGTCTGTGGGGGCAAGATGGGCCCAGGGCACCTCAGGAAGGGCAGCAGGGCCACCTGGCAGAGCTGACCGCAAAGGTTAGAACAGAAGACGAAGTCCAGGGCCCCGTGGCCGAGGGACATCTGGTGCACACAGAACACTCGCTGTCCGGGCACTGTGGGCGATAGCCGCAGGGAGGCAGGCGGGCGGTTGGAGGGAGGGAGACCCAGCACGGGCAGATAACGCCGGCCGTGGTGATCCATCCCTGGCAGGCAGGCGAAGCCACTCAGGGAGGGGTGCTTCCAGCTGAGTGTTAAAGGGAACAAGCAGCAGTGTCTCTAGGGATGGCAGTGACCCAAGTGGTAGCTCGCTGTCCCCCCCTCCCCGGCTCTGTTCCCTGGGGCTGGGCTCTGGCCTCGGCTGCCACATGGGCCGGCCACCACAAGGCTGCAGTGGCCACACGCACAGGCACAGGGCCACCTCCGGCACCCCACGAGGACCTCCGAGAGTGCCAATCGGGGTGTTCTAATGTGACAGGCTGGCACCCCCCGAGATAAAGCGGTGTGAGGCCACAGCTCAGACAAAAACCCACCGGGACCCATGGCCGGCGTTGCTCTTGGTTGGAGGGGGGAACGGGATGTGCACTGGTTAACCATTGGGAAAGCAAACCAGCTCGAATGGGGTGCCGCTCTTGTCGGCTGCGAGCCCCTGGCGGGGGCAGGAGGGATGGGCAAGGAGGCAGAGGAGCTCTTCTTGTGGGGGAGGGAGGAGGGGCTGTGGGCCAAGAGGTGGAGGGACAGGTTCATCCGGGCACATTCGGCATGTTTCGCTGAGGGCACGTCTTATCTGTGGGTGGCCCTCTGTGGACCCATCTCTCTAAATGCAGGGTCCATGGGGCCTTCTCCCACCCGCCTGACTCTTTCATCAGAACAACTCGGTTGGCGTGCCCACCACTTCCCGGCCACGAGGCTTTCAGGAAGCTTTGTAACCGCCCTGTGACTCAGTTTCCCCATTGGCCAATGGGGTTGCAATAGTACCTGTCTCACAGGCGTGCTGGGAGAATTAGTGAGACAATATGTGTAATGAATGGGCTTAGGGACAGTGAACACTCAACACCACCGGTTGATTGTAGTGTGCAATTCATGGGTTCTGCCAGAAGGTGGCAGCCTGCACACTTGGTAACGTGTTTCTTGGATTCTACACTATACATTTCTTTTCTCCCAAATTAATCTCTGCTGGGAATAGGAGACTGTTCCGTTTTCACCGGCTAAAGGGCCCGGAGAGGGGGGCACCTGGGCTTGTCTAGACTCACTGAGTCGCAGCGAGCACCTTCCTTTTGCTTCTCCTGCCACTTTTGTGCAGTGGGGAGTCATCTGGGACTGGAGACAAAAGCACCCAAGTGCTTCTCTGGGCACAGCTTGACACAGCCGGGCATCACTGCGAAACCTCGGCAGCGAGCTCGGCTTTGCAGCTGAGAGGCGGCTTGCCTGCTGGGAGCAGACAGTCATTGCTTCCCCACCCAAATCTCCTCTCACGGCACAAACACCAATATCATTATAAAATGCTTCCAGCCTCCAAAATTATACACCGTATTTCGCTATGTATAATGCACACTTTTTGCCCAAATTTTTGAGGGAAAATATAAGGATGCACATTATACATGGGGAATACTAATTCTGTATCTACATAAATGTTTTAAATTCTTTTATTTATGCTTATGCATAAAAAGTGTAACTCTAGAAAGCAATAACACTATCCATATGCAAAATAATAGCCGGGGTATGATAATCAGTTTTATATATATAAATAAAAAATTGCATTAAAAATACAATGAAAGATTTTTCTTCCCTGAAAGTTTGGGCCAGAAACGTGGGTGTGCAGTATACACGGCAAAATACGGTAGTTTTCCCAAGAGTGACACATGGGAGTCTCCGAAGTTCCCCTTGAGTGACTGGGCTGGTCACATCTGTCCTTGTGCCACATTCTGGGATGAGGCTCTTCCCCGTTGTCCTCGCTGGTCACATCTGTCCTTGTCCTCACACATGCCCGTCCCCAAGTCGGCACCCACCCTAAAGAACAGTCAATGTGCCTTGTTTTATTTTGTGTTCTCTCCTGTAAGTCTCCCAAAGCCCTGGCTGACTTTTACCCATGCGCGCTTTTCTAGCTGCTGGTGGTTAGCAGTTAGTTAATGGGGTGTTTTAAAGACCCAGTAGAATTTAAATACAGCTATTAAAGAGGCCCCTGAGCAGGTTCCCTAGAATAGTCTTGTTTTATGCCCTCTCTGGAAGGAAATGTCTCTGTGTGTAGGTGTCTAGGTTGGCAAAGTATTTCCATGTAGACTTGGAGGGGGCTTGGTTTTAAACACGGCAACTCCCCGCACCCTGGGCTGCAACCACGTTTACACGTAAGCGGTGGACTAAAACACGAGCCTCCTCGGGTGGCCAGGAGGGCTCCGACCTTTTTAGGAAAGAAGGGTCTGCCCTCAGTGTTCCAGGAACATTTTACCATTTCACTCTCGGTTTGGGTTCTTGTTGGTGACTCTGGAAGGTGACCTCCTACACCAGCTCGGAATTATCACAGTAAATGCAGGCTGGGGCAAATGTGGGTTTACAGTTGTTTGTGTGGGAAAAAACACAGTTAATCACTAATAATACCAGGGATTCTCGGTCTTTGTCACTTCACCACATGCATGAACTAATTACTAAAATTCTGTGGTATACCAAAAAAGTATGGTTTTTGCCAGGCTGACAAATATGGGTATAATGTTGATTCACCCACACCTGATGGCTATTGCTGTGTTGGCTGTTCTCAGTTTTAAATCGGACAGTCTAAGGGAAGAGAGGTCGGCGCCCCGACCACACAGTCAGCTGCGGCGTGTTTGAAAGATTCTTGAGGCGCACCGGCTGGAAGTCACTGCTGTAGGGACACTGCCCGGAAGCCGCGTGGGGCGCTGCATCTCCATGGCCGGCACACCTAGGGAGAGCAGGAAGTGGGGTTGCACGCCTGAGGATGGATGCAGGTAAGGGCAGGCGTCGGGGTCAGCCAGCGGTCTGTGCTCCGGTGGGTGGGGTGGTTGGCCCTCCAGAGCAAATCTGAGCCTCTGGGAGGGTGGGGGCCTCGCGTGCTGCCGTGGTGGCCGTGACGTCTGTAACAGGGCCGTCCACCCCCATCTCCCTCCCCCACCCCGTGGCCTGGGAGGTGGACTTTCAATGGCTGCTTCCTGAGCAGACGAACCCGTGGCAGCTCCAGAGATTCCTTGTGCGGTGAGCGTGGGGAGAGCCAACGGCTTCCCGTGTGGAGGGGGCAGCCCGATGCGGTTCGGGGCTGGCACGGCTGGGGGCAGGCGGTGCTCGCAGGCCACCCACCGTCCCGCTGGGAGGTACAGGGCTCTCTTTAGCTGTGCCGGGCATGGTTTGTATCTGCCCCGGTGTCCCAGGTCTGGTTGTTAATGTTATTTATAGTCTCAAGTTGTTCTCTGTGAAAAAGGGCTCTTCAATGCCTTGGTCTCTGGCCTGTGGCAGGCAAGGCTTTTGCGGCCTAATCTTTGGAAACTCAGCCCGAATTGGAATTGTTGGCCAAGTGTCTTAAAAATGTTGATGATTCCAGTGGCTGAGGCAGCCCCTGGCCTCCCTGCCACCAGAGCCCGTGGGACCGTCCCACGCGCACCCCGGGCGCCCGGATTTGAGTCTCCTGTACACAACTGGCTGAAAAAAAAAAACCCACCAAGATTTCAAGAAGGGTTGCTGTGGCTAGGGGCCTGGGAACAAGACAAGTTCAAAACCCAGGAAGCGTGGGGAAGTGCTTCAGCCAGAGAGCAAGGGCTGCCAGGCATGGGGGGGCGCGCAGAGGGGGCAAGACAAAGACGCCTACATGTGGAGCGTTCACGATGGCCCATGGGAGCGATTTCGGCTCCTAAAAACAGCCTTTCTGGCCCACTGGAGTGAGTGGAGGCTATAAAAGTCCGTGATGTACTCAGAAGGCACAAACAGGAGGAAGCGTGCCAAGGGCAAAGCGCACAGGAGTTTCTAATAAAGTTTACAAGCTGTTCTGTTAAGTGTTCAACACGACTAATGGGAGTTCTCTGGTCAAGGTTAGATTAGCACCAAGGTTAACAGTCCCAGATAAGAGACAGATGTGGGGGGGCGAACGCTTGCCCAAAGGATGCCAGGCCCGTGGCTGGGTGGCTCTAATCGGAGTGGCCTGGAGAAGCCCTATCCCGGGGTGGGGGGGGGCAAGAGGGATGCCGATTTGCTGTGTCCAAGTGGGAAAAGATGGCCTGTGGCGGCGGGGGGGGGGGGGGCTGCAGACAGAGGGGGTGAGAGGCCCGTGGCGTCGCCACGGCGATGACCCCACACCAGCCCGTGGCTGCTGTTGCGGCCTGGCCGCCCCACAAGCCACGAAGCTGCGCCTTGGGCAGAAATGGCCACAGGATTGTTTATGCCCTTGGAAGGTTAAACAAATAAAAATGGTCATTTCCAAAGCAACACAGCTTCTCAGGGCATACTGAAAAGTTAGAAATGAGACAGTTTCTTCCTGCTTTATCACATTCTCTGCAAAACTATGGTCAGACCTTCAAACGTCAGTGTAACTCCCAACACGGACCCTGAAGCGTTCTGCAACTCTGCAGGCACAGGGTCCCCCGCTCCCCCACCCCGCACCCCCACGACCGTGGCCAGCTGCCGCTGGTGTTGGAGGGGCAAGAGAAGGTGAAGAAGTTGTGGCCAAACCAAGGGCGTGGGGAAATACTGTCTCGGGGTCCGGGAAGTGCAACTGAAGGGCTGCCCTCGTGGAGGCTCTGGAAGATGCTCCCGCCCCCAGTGCGGTCCCCGCCCACCCGCGGCTCCCAACCTGGTCGCTGGTGTTCAAAGCTGGAGCACCGCTCGGCGTGTGTGTCCAGGGCTGGGGGAGGGGCACGGGGAGGTCATGTTTCATGGGGCCCCCGAGTGTCCGTGTGGGAAGGTGAGTGGTTCGGCCAATGGAGGGCGTGACGGCTGCACAGTAACGGTGTGAATGTAACTCTGAACTCTGCTGAGTGCGCAAGCGGTGAAGGCAGGAAACACCAAGTGCATTCCGTCACAGTGGAAACAAATGTGCTCAGCGGAGCGCTCTGCTCGCGGCAGGAACAGCTTCAGGGGGCAGACGGAGCCAGGCGGTCCTCACACGTCCGACTCCGCGTGGCTCCTGCGCAGGGAGCAGCGGCAGTCCTGCTGGGCTGCCGGGCGAGACCAGATCCCCCCGAGACTCACCTTCTCCTTCTGGGCTGATGGGTGCTGGGCGTGGCCTCTGTGTCAGTCGCCGAGTTGAAGGCGAGTGTCTGCGTCATTATTTTAGTGGAACTGTGACTGCTCGTTCACAGTTTTCTCTTCTGCTGCGATATGACCCCTCTTGGATCTCTATGCCCAGCACGGAACTTCGCATACAGTAGACACTTCATAAGTGCTGGTCAGAGAGATACTGTGTGAATGTCCATCAGTGTCTACGCTGAGTTTACCCCACAGAATCTGACACTGTTTTGTCTTGTGCCTTGTGATGGGCGAAGGCCTTTCAGTGAGACCCACGGACAGACAGAGGGTGGGAGTTCTAAACCAGAGGGTCTTCACATTGCATACGGCAAATCCCACACAGCATCCCGCTCCTGGCTCAGTCCCGCCAGCATCCCAGCAAGCGTCTCTAGTCGGCTCTGCAACACCGGCCCTGCTCTGCTCTCCTAGGCGGCCGAGGACCTAAATAAATAGGCAGCGACCGGTCCCGGATGTTTTGTTTGCAATATCCTTCTCCAAGAAGAGCAAAGGCTCAAACCTGAGATGGCATGACAGCCAAAGGTAGCTTGTATTGGCTTTGGTTGATCCCCGGAAGGTGCCACGGAGTTGGGGTTCCCCACAGGTCTGAAGGTCAGGTGGAATTTCTATTTCTTCCTGTAACTTCTATTCCTTTGCTCCGGTAGCTGCTCCCTCGGATGGATGAGCTCACTCTGGCAGCCAGCCGCCAGCAGGCTGGCCTGCAATACATTGTTGCAGCTGTGCCCCCAGAATCAGCCTCAGAACGCTTACCAGACCACTTAGTCAAAGCGGGCCGCTCAAACCTTTGTTGGCAGGGCTCACTTTGTGTAACTTTTGGTGTGAGTGGGGGACGCTCTTGTCCTGTCTAATCTCACTGACAGGGCTGGGTTGCAACACAGGCGGGTGAGAGTCCCTTCCCATTCTGACTACTAGAACATTGTTTTTTAAAAGTATGCCAAAAAAAAAAAAAGAAGAAGAAGAAATGTTATTCTAAGCCCCATTTTCAAGTAATTGTTACCAGGTTTTTATTATTATCATGTGGTTTGAATGAATAAATTCAAATAGTCCATTTAATCTGATTATGTTCTGATTCTTAGGGATTATTGGGTGGACTGAACCAACATCGTTTCCTAACACGTCAAAAGAACTCGAATCTTCGGGAACCGAAGAACCCTGAAGTGCACTTAGGTGTTTCTTTTCTGATAAACATGTAATAAGTTACCATGGTTCATTTGGTTTCACAACTAGGAACTTGTAAGATCTTTCCTTGGCTGCTGACTGCCTTGCTTAGTGACTATGTGTTATTGTGTCTTGGTTAGGAAAGTACATTTTGCTACTTGCTGTAATTGTGGATCAAATATGGTTAAAAATAGATAGAATTATGTATAAATGCAACTACATATAAGTGGCAAAGTGAATAACCTGGAAAATAATGTTTCAGAGAGTTAAACCCCCAAGTGATGAATTACAATGGAAAGATAAGTTTTGCAAATAACAGAAATATTGAATTAAAACCAAATCTTGGAAGTGCATTATACGTTTCTGAGAATCAATAAGTGATACACTGGAAGATTTCTACTTCTGTCTGCCTGGGAGGGAGAACTAGAAAAACCACCACAGAATAAACCCAGAGTAAAAGAATCAAAAAAAAAGGAAAAGGAAGAGAACAGAAAATGAAATATAAAACAGAGATGAAAACAGTGGAGATGCCTACATCTGTGAGTGAGAGGTGGGGGTGGGGAGGAGTTAAAAACAAGGAAAGACGAGGAAGTCTGGAGGAGCCGTCAGTCTGGGCGGGGCGGGGCGGGGCGGACCAGGGGCGGGGCGCCTTCCGTTCAGTTTCTGGTTGGCGGGTTTTCTGTAAGATTGTTCTGGGGTGATTCTCATGGCTCCTCTTTTCCCAAATTCCTTCTTTAACCTCAGGCCCCTTGTCCAGTTGGCCGTGTTTTTCTCTCTTTCCGTCGCACTCTCCTCGCGTCCCTTTCCTCTCACGGCCTCCAGCCCATGCGCGGCTACATGTCTCCTACTCTCTTCCCACGGTCAAGGCCCTGCGCCCCGGCCGGCGGCTGTCCCCGCCTTCCCAGCTCCTGCACCCCGACCTCAGCACACGGGGAGGGGCCCAGCCCCACATGCAGCACCCTCTCCTCTATCTGCCCGCCTGGCGGCAAATCCTGCTGATTCTTCGGATGGTGGCTAAGTGTCAGCTTCCAGGGGGACATGTCCCTACTCGGCCAGCAGGACTCAGCCCTGGCTTCGTGAGTCCAGGCTCACTGTCCGCTCTGCATGCATCGTCAGTACCTGGTCCCTTCCTCTCCCCTCCGTGTCAACCAAGCCAAAGCCATCCCGAGGCCTGGGTAACGCTGCCATGACCAGTCAACCACCAGTCACGCTGACCAGAGAAGGCCCCACCCACGCCTGGCCCCGGCAGCACTCCAAGGTCAGAGGGACGGGCACCCACGGTGCAGGGCTAGTCACAGCCCGCGACCCTCTGTGAGATGGCGTGGAGCCAGACCGCTTTGGAAAGGGTGTCTATGCCGAGGCGCGAGCTCTCGGTCCCAGAGCCGGAGGGGAGGGTCTCTGGAGCGCCCAGTGCCCGAGCACTCGTTGCTCATGGCCTTGAGCTCAGGTCTGGCACACAAGCAGGCGGTTTTAGTCTTGGCGTCAGGCCAGGCCGGCGTTTCATACACGCCGTCTTGGTCATGGAGGCTTGCGGGAGAGAAATGAAGGAAATTCGATGCTTTGTTTAAAATGTTGGCGTTGGGCTTAGGAGGAGCTCGGGGCACCGGCTTCTGCCCACCTGATTCAGGGACTCCCCCTCCGCAGGGGTTACTTCCGGTGTCAGTTTGCCGGGGGCCCTGGGTGCCTGGAGTAGCCCTGGTTCTGGGCGTGTCTGCGAGGGTGTTTCCGAGGCGGATGAGTGGTCTCAGGGAGGTTGAGCGCTCTCCCCACGTGGGCGGGGGCGTTCTCCCATCCCCCGAGGGCCCGAAGAGAACAGAGAGCCCAGGAAGGGAGGGTTGCTCCCTGCCCGCCCTCCCCCTGTCCTGCCACCAGTTGAGCTGGGACATCTGTCTCCTCCTGCCGTTGGACGAGCGTTACCCCATCGGCTCCCCTGGTTCTCGGGCCTTCCGGCTCCGACGGAATGGCACCGCTGGCTTTCGTGGGTCTCCGGCCGGCAGACTGGAGATGGCGGGGCTTCTCCGCCTCCACAGTCACGTGTGCTGAAATGTCCTTTTCTGTGCACTTGTCTCCTGTTGGGCCCCGCTGCTCCAGGAAGCCTGGCAACACGCCGTCCCCCTGGGACGTGCGCGCAGCCGACGGGCTGGCCAGGCGGTCACACTCCGGCAAGCCTGCCCGTCCGTATCGGCGGGCTGAGTGACCGGCTGACCAGGAGTCAGCTCGCGTTGTTCCCAGCCGTTGTTCTCATTGAACTTGGTTGGTATTGTGACTAGCTACCCTGCTGACGTGTTGTGACATGATGAAATGAGTGACATTTATATTGTGATTTAATTATTGCAAATTCAGTGCTGTCTCTATGTCCAATAAGTGCGTCACTAAAATGTTTAAACATGGGCACGTCAAATATAAAACCAAAATGTCCTGCAAAAACCTGGGCTTTTGGATTCAGATGGTTTCCAAATCTTTTGAGTCTCGGCTCTAAAGAAAGCACAATCGCAACGTGAACAGTGGGGCCAGCACGAGCTCCTGTGAGTACGGACCAGGAGGAGGGTCACGAGCTAATCTGCACAGGCTCAGGGGGCCCACGTGGCGGCCCTGCACACTCAGAGATGGAAAGTAGCCACGTAGGATGATCGAAATGTAAAATCTCCTCACTAAAGGTCAGTCCTGGCGAGTAGTCGCGTCCCAGGCCTGCAGAGGCCTGGACAAAGGTCCATTTTTACCTTACGTCAGCCTGTCTGCTGTCTCTGTGCATCTGAGAACATGCTCTCTCTGGAATGTCGGAATAATCCCCTTTCTGGACCCCTCGAGGTGCCCCCGCTGCCCCAGAGCGCAAGCCCACAGAGCCCCTCGTTGTTCCCTGGTGCCCCGCATACACCTGGTGCTGAACCTGCTACTTGTTAACTGTGCCTCCCACGGTGTGGAAGTGTGCTCTCCCCAGGTGTGCGTCTCTCCGTCCGACTCTCTCCAGTCTCCGAGATCGCCCGGCCTCGCTTTCTCCTGCCCCCCGATCTACCACCAGTGAATTTCACGTACCTTCCTTACCCAAGAGCATTCTGTCCATTGCCTTTTTGCATCTAAGACAGGCTACCTTTTATCCTAATGTGGAAAGTAAGCTGCAAAACTGCCATTCTCCGGACTGCTTTCACAGTCTGTTGAGGTTTTGCTTCTGGGGAGTTGTCGTCATCTTGGCTGAAATGCACTAAAACATTCTTACAGGTGTGGACGGATCTTGCGCTGACACGTAAGAGCACGTATCACTCCTGTCAGGAGAACGGTGTTTGAAGAAAAGACCTCGTCCCTCATCGAAGATGAATAAACACATTGCTGTGCTTTGGGTTACATAAAAATAATATTCTTTTTGGCAAATGGGCCAGTGGTTCACAGGGATCCTACTGAGCAAGTACGGCGCGGTCTGGACAGAGTGGTCTGCGGCCCTTCCTTCCGCTCCTGAGTCACAAGTTCACAAGGGTCAGCTTGGCCAGCCTCCTTTCTTCCCCTCCAGAGTGTTGGGTCCTGCTGGGGTCACCACCTTCCGAACAGCCCAAGGCCACTGGGTCCCTGGAGACCTGCAGCCCAGCTCACCTGAGAGCTGAGGGAGAGGCCCACGAGGAGGCCGCGTCCAGAGAGCGCCGGCATTCCACGATATCAGCCGTCCTCCTCTGCAAACCGCCACCCTTTAACCCGACTGCTGGCCTCTGCCTGCCTGTAGAAGATGGATGGTGTGTAATTCCGCACCAGGAAAAAGAAATGCTGATTTTACAATGTTAGTGGTGCTGGCTTCTCTGAGTTTCCATTCTTTTTTCTGTTCTAATGTTCCTTCAGGTTTGCGGAGGTGGAACTCTAGCCCTCCCCCAGAGACCTGCTGGAATCTGGGCCTGTCTGGGGATAATAATGGGAGGGGGGGGTATGTGGAATCTTGAGAAGCACTGGCATCCCCTCTAAAGTAACTATGTAAGATGAGGTCATTGAACATGTTCAAGCAAGGGAGGATACTTTTTTTTTCCCCCGAAAAGGAAGCAAGAGGATGCTTCTTTTGGCCAAGGAGGGTCAGGGGACTGAGAGGTTCAAGACTGTCAGGTGCCTCAGCATCCATCCACTGTCTCATTCCAGTTCTCACGATCCGCTCCTCTCCCACTGTGTAACTTTCGTGAAGAGACATGGCTAAGCTGTGATGTCAGCCTATGACGTAATTCTGTAACCCAGAGGGTCCAATTTGGAGCTTACTTTTCAGTATCAGCTTGGCCCCCCCAAGCCTCAGAATATCTTATGGGACCTTTATAGGGGGCCCTTGACTGCTCTGGCCATGGTTCAACGTGATATTTTGTTTTCTTTTTATAATTTCTCCAGCCACGTCAGAAGCTACCAGCCTAGCCCAAAGCTGCTGAGGTCCTAATTTCTGCAGCCGTGATCAAATTCTACCAGCCCCTGGCCTCCCAAAGAGGCTCTGAAGAGGCACGTCATGTTGGGTCCCATAGCGTAGTTTGAGGAACTATTTTGCCATGACAGGCAGTGGCACACCCTGTCGGCGCCTCGCTTCTCCCTGCCAAGAACTACGTTTCTGTGTCGACCCTGATCACGCCACCGAATAGACCGTCTGTTCCCGTTCTTGGGCATTTATTTCCTGGGTGGGGTCTTCTCATGGTTTCAAGTAGAATATTTATCTGTGTTTCATCAGCAAAACAGAAGCCCCTGTGAGGATTTCAAGTAGAGGCAATTTGACGCCGAGACTTGTCTACAAAACCGTCGTGGCAAAGGGAGAAAGGCGCACTAGAGTGGGAGGCGGCGTTTACCTGGAGCCAGAAGAGCCACTGCCCCGGCCGGGGAGGGGACGAGGCACCTCTGCCGTCGAGGCACCTCTGCCGTCACTGCCACTGTTTGAACCGCACCAGGGCCACTGAGCAGGGGCCCAGGGAGCCCCCATCCCTGTGTTTCGTGACCAGACTTCTTCAGGATACAGGGAAGAAGGGGCTCGCTCCCTCCGCGCCTGCCTTTCTACCTGGCCGTTGCTGCCCCCTGGCAGAGACTTCAGGAAGCCAGGTGGCACAGGGACAGGGACAGGTAGTCGGCAGGTTTCAGGTCCTGATGTTACAGAAGAGATTCTGGAAGGACAAAGGGGTGCCTTTTCTCAGGATGACATTGGAAGATGTGTATACTTCTTCACAATGAGGGAGGAAACCAAGACTGAGGACCACTCGGGATTTAGGAGGTGGGATTTAACACAGGAAAGAGGCACTGTGGATGTTCAGTGGGAGAGAAAGGGAGCACCAAGGGTGGCAGGTGGGCAGCGGGCCACGCGGGCACAGGGGGGCTGCGGGCTCCAGGCGGGGAGTTCTCGGGACGGAGGAGCGGGAACCCGCCTGGGGTGTGTGGGGTGCATGAGGAGACTGACTATTCCGTCAGAGACTGGGGGGAAGCGAACGATGAACACCTGGAAAACAGGGCAATAAAACCCGGGGTTCAGGAAGAACAGAACGTGAGAGGAAGGGAGGAGAATCGTAGTGTGCAATGTGGCCCAGATTTTAGTAACAGTCACATGGCCGTGAGGATGCGGACGCCGACTATTTGATTTCGTCAAAGCGTGATAAAACCACCTTATCGGGGGAGCTGCACGTCGGGATGAGGGGAGAGGTGACGAGCCAGATCTTCCCTGTTTATATTAAAAGGCCCACAGGTGATATTTACAACTAAAAAAAAATCAAGAAATGTCAATATAAAGTAAGTTATTTCCATGTATGAAGATAAATCTAAGGGAAAAGCAGCTAACACAGTTGAAATAATCTCTGAGGAGCCAGGAGAGGTAGACTAGAGCACAGACCTTCTGTTTTTCATTACAGATCTTACAGTGTTAGCTTAATAAATCTATTTACTGTATTGCTTTGGTGAAATATGAATGTGATATTTTACATCTACCAACTTCGATAAATTTTTGCCGGACTAAAACATCATCACCTGTGGTTTAATGATGCCAACATGAACACTGCTTTTTATTTTTTAATTTTTATTTATTTTTTTATCCTCCTCTAAGGATTTTTTTATTGCATTGAGAGGGAGAGGGAGGAGGAGGAGGAGGGGAGAGAGAAAGACATTGGTCAGTTAACTTGCAAACCTAGGCATGTGCCCTGAGCAGGGACCCGCCACATTTTGGGGTAGGAGACAAGGCTCCAACTGCCCGAGCCACCCGGCCAGGGCAACACTACTTTTTATTAAACTCCTCTCAAGATCTTCTGTAGAAAGCACATATTTGCACTGTCTAACCTAAACATAGAGACAGTGGTTACTCAGTGATTACTCCAGTGTATTACCTGGCTCTTGTATTTCAGGTTCTCTTAAAGCCTAAGTCAGATAATTACCAGTGTATTGTAAAATTTCTTCATATATGATACCCAAAAAAGGCTATTTAAAGTTCTTGACATACATTCTAGACA
>PVKU01012815.1:0-32772 GCA_004027475.1 Anoura caudifer | reverse complement strand
CACGCATTCAAACAACTAGAAAAAGTAAGCGAGTTGATTTTCACGGCCTTCCAAAAAATGTAAGGTCGCCATCTGCTTCATCTCCTTCCAGCCCCAATGGCCTATGAAACGTTTTACTACCAAATCTACTAAACAACAAATTAGATCTTCCCCCTAAAGGATTGTTAATAATAGTTTTAGAAGAACCAACAGCGGGGGAAACTGAACTCTAAATTAACAGGTTGTACATTCCACGTGGTTGCCTGACACTCCGGGTTGGCTCTGAAAGTGTTCTGGTTCCCTCTATTTCGTAACTACCAACTTTTTGTCCTCATAGGCAAATTTAAAAAACAAAACAACGCAACACAACAAACAGAGACTGGGGGAGACTGAAGGGGACCCGTGGGCGGGCCGTACATCTTCCTCTTTGACGGCCCTGTACTGCAACGGGCACGGCTGCCTGAGAATCTCTTCCCACTGGCCGTCCTCAATCAGCTCTTGGTCCACGTCCTCCCATGGCAGATCCTGCAGCAGAGAACACGGTCACTGCCACCTCTGAGTCACTGAGCGAGGCATGCAGTGTCACAGTTGTCACCAGTCCTGCCATGTACGTGCAGGGCTTTAGGGCAAACCACGTAAAACTGCCACCACCACCCGACACGGCGCATTGAAGCTGCCTGCAGAGATGCCCAACTCAACTATCCTGAACAGTTCGGAAAGAAAAGAACTTTGAAGTACTCCACACTTTTCAAAATAAGTGGTTCTGACATCAGATAACTTCTCTCTCAAATACATGAGATGCCAATTCCTTCACCTTCATGGTGTTACTGTCTTTGACTTCCCGGATAAGGAAGCCTAATTAAAAAAATAAAACGAAAACAGAAATAATACCCATTGTATTCTAAAGTTCTAGAACTCTGCCCATCTTTTAGTCCATATGCTGAATATTAGCATTGTAACCGCATCTTAGATGGTCAAGAAGTAAGACATCTGACCCTGAAGTGGACCAAGATATTTTATAATCAGACATTTCCTTCAAGTCCAAAGAATACAATTATTTTTGCATTAAAATACTGGATATAAGGCTTGAAATCATAATAGTGGTTATGTAAATCATTGAAGTGGCAATTATGCATCCATAAACAGGCATTAAAAAAACACTACAACAGATCTCTGACGAGCCGCACCTCTTCCCCTATGATGGTCAGCTTGGGGAACTTCCGGGCCAGTGAGGAGCAAATGCTCAACTGCGCCAGGCGGTCCGCTCTGGTCTGCAGGTCCGTTGCACACGTCTGCCGCAGAGAAGGAAATGTTAGTGTGGCTAGTAAGAGACGCCATCCCCTGGTCCCTGAGGCGTGAGTGTGTGTCATCTGGACCGCACCGTCTGCGCTTAGTCTCGGGGAACCTAACACCAGAGGAGTCCACCGCTTTCCTGGCTTGGTTTTTCTCATGGGATTTATGCTGGTAAAAGTCTGGAAAGGAGATTTTATACTGAGAACATTTTCTTCATAGTTCAGAAAGTGCTTTCATAAGACCTCTGCATCACTCTTTTGCTTCAACAGCTTAAGAGATAAGGAATTCATAACTTATTCCAGGCGGTCAAAGCTGAAAAACTGTATCTGTAGTTACCTGAAAGGTATTCCTTACACGGACTCTTCTATAACTTCCACTCACTAATCCTAACTCTAGTAATTCGAGGCACTTCCCTGGTGTACAGAATAAATTCCCACTTCTGAAATATAAAAACGAACCACCACAACATTTAATACACAGCTTGCCTACGGCACGCACTCAATCCATACATGAGGCAGTCATTCACGCTAGTGAAAGCCGGTGGGAAATCTCGGAATCAACAGCCATAACCTCTTTCATTAGTTGCTTGCAGAGAATTGTGACATGTTACAATTTACACATGCCCGGATAGGTAATTTACACATTACACTAACTAAAATAGTGGACGTTTAGTGGATTTAACAGTGTAACGAGATAAGGAATGATGATGAAAATCCACCCTGAAGGCTGCAGCTTGTGTCCATGCCAAGTACTATTCTGCTAGGGTACAGCGCCGCGCAGACAGAGAGCCCAACCTCCAGAACAAAAACAGAGCTGGTGTGAGGTTGGATGGGATTTTCAGCACCTTCTCCACGATACCCAGGTCGCCCTCGGCGATGACGCGTCTGACTATCGTTCCTGCCTTTTGAGCAATAGAGTACGCCGAGGCTACCAACCGCATCAGCAAGGTGGGACCGGAAGCCATGACAAGTCCTGAAGGGAAATGGAGGGAAAGGTTTTGTTACTTTCAAGGCCAACTACTGCTTTCATTTACTTGAATCCAACTCAACATGTATTTCTCGTGGGCTTACTCAGGACCGCCCCAATTAACAGTACAGATTCCTGAAGGAGACTTGGAAAGGCCTCCATTTCAGTATTCCCTCTCTCAACAAATTCTTTGGTTTTATTTGTCTGCAGACTGGGCACTGAAGCGTGGGGGAAACTGGCCCACGCCCATGAGCAACGTGAAGAAGTTTTTTTGTTTTTTTTTTTTTAATTATTATGGTATTGATATATTTTTAAACATTTTATTTATTTATCTTTAGAGGGGAAGGGAAGAAGAGAGGGAGAGAAATATCAATGTATGGTTGCCTCTCGTGCGTCCCTTGCTGGGAACTGGCCTGCAACCCAGGCATGTGCCCTGACTGGGAAGTGAACCGTGATCCTTTGGTTCACAGGCTCAATCCACTCAATCCACTGAGCTCAATCCACTGAACCGCGCTCAATCCACTGAGCTACACCAGCCAGCGAAAGAACTTCTATGCATGAGATGCATAAGGTGCAAAGACTATGGAAGGCGCTTCAGGGGCTGGAAAGAGACAACATCTGCCGTGAAGAGCTCATATTCTGGTGGTTTGGGGGTAAAATATCAGAACCTAAAGCCTGTAACATAAACCTGCTAAGTGCGGACAGAGGTCTGAATAGCATAGGGCCTGTGGGTCTGTGTGTGGAGTAATTAAAAAAGGGAGGGACTGTATGTGATTACAAGTAATTCATGGAAAAATCAATGAACATTTCTTCAGAGATTAAATAAAATTTAATCCGATTATTTGCTACCACCCTTATCAGCAGCCTGACAGAGAGAACAGGCAGGATAACTAAGTGGGGGGAGGACCCATCAAGTAGGAAAGTAACGAATGTCAGAGTAACTCCTGGCCCCAATAAAGCAAATATGGAGGGAACAGCCTCTAGGATCAAACACATTCATCTCTGAAAACACAAATTCAAACTGTGCCATTTCAGTGACTGTTGGGATGCTGGGATGCACCCCCCAGAGTCCCTTCAGGACTGAAGAATCTACTTTCTCAGCTGCTGAGTGTTCCCAGGGCATGGCCTTTAGCTGCCACCTTTTTGGGGGGTATTATTTCTGCTACAAAGGGCCACTTCACCTGAAACTGGTCAACAAAGGGATAGAAAGCCCGCCCTCTACTCCAGCTGGGCTGCTGCCCCAACTCTGACAGGCCATCCCCGCTTCCCAATACCCAGGACAGTCAGCTGAGGCCTTGGGGGGGACTCACCACAGCCCAAGGTCTCCCCTCCCCTGCACATTCCTCCTTCCTTCCCTTCCCTCCCACAAGTGAGCCCAGAAACACTCCCCAACAAACCTCCTGTACTTGATCTCTGTTTCAGAGCACTTATGGGGAACCAACCCAGGACAAAAAGTCTCCCCACTCTACTCCAATCGAGTCAGCATCATTTCAGTGCCGGAAAGGAACACGACACACACATTACAGACCTCCATTCAGCAGTATTCACCATTCTACCACGTTTCTGACTGCGTGTTTGATGTGACGTGCTTTTAGCCTCTTCACATCTCTCTGCTACCATCCACATTCTAGTCACAGGGATCACGGACACCAATGAGACAATAAACAAGACAAGGGTTTGAAACCCTCCAGCAGGAAGACAGAATTGAAACTGAAAGGCAAACTGAAAGGTAATGAACACCACTCACTCCGTGACCAACAGCTGTCCGGAATTAAGATGAAAACGAAGTAGGTTCCAATGTATTTGAATTGTTTATCTTTTTACATCAGAATCAGGCTATATTCATTTTCTTGACGTACTAGGTGTTACATGGGGAAAAACACAGTATGATAATTACTACTTCAGAAACGCCTCAAACACAAAACAGAAGGCCTCACCTCTACTCCCTTCTGCCCATGACCAGCCACATATCTGGTTTATTCTGCGCTGGAAAAAGCAGGCTTCAGGCAACGACTCTGTACTATCCGCGTGTCTTAACCGCCGAGGCTATTGTAGCTTGGCTGTGCACACTAGCTCCCACCTTACATAAGACAGCACTTGTGAACAGAGGATCAGTTTCCCTCCCTGCATGGTGGTGTTCTAACTGTTTACAGGTATCACTTACCTTTGAGCTGGCTGAGCAATCACGACAACTGCGTCAGGTTTCCTATACAACTACTTCCCTTTAGTTGGCCAAGTCCAGGGTGCATTCTCCCAAACAAAACCTTTTAGTCTTTCTGCTACATCCTTCATAAAATGTATTCTATATTGATGAACCATCATTTAAAGTTAACATCAGTTTTACATGAACATGAAAAATTAAGTTTTGGTGCAAGGCACATGATGATTTTAAGAGATCTCTGAGTCACTTTGAGTTGGCAAATAGGAAAATTTTTCTACCATTTTCCCTGAAGGATTTCTTCGGTCCAAACTGAAGCAGTGATGAAATATTACTGTCACCTAGCCCTACTCCTTTCCTTACACGTTTTAAACAAATGAATACAATTTTGACTCTTTGTATAAAGAAAATGTAGCTAATTATTTTATTGAACCGCAAAATCTGTAAAAAAAAAAAAGTTCCTGTTGGCCTTTTTGTGACCCTTCCCAGAACCAAATGAGAATTATCTGTTGCTCATACAGGTGGACACAGAACAAAGCCAAAAGCTATTTGCTAGTTAACTTCTTTACAGCAGTTCAGGTTAAACTCACTGCACTTCCTCCTCTACTGTTTTACACCTCTGGGTCCTAAAACACTACCTCTTGCTTAACTGGTTGAAAGGTAAATGATACCTGTGAAGTGTTGGCACACCACCACACAGTGGGGGAAACTGATCTGCCTTCTGCAAGCTTTCTCAAAACGCAGCACAGTAGTTAAAGGCGGGCCCTGGAGCCAACTGCCTCTGCCATGGCCCCAGCACACACGAGCTGTGTGATCTTAAGAAAGTCACTTAAATTCTCTGTGCCTCAATCTGTAAGACGGAGCTCCACCACAGTTCCTATAGCACAGCATTATAATTATTAAACGAGAAGCACACACAAAGCACTTGCGGCAGCCTCTGACCCAAGGCACTGAAGGATACTGGTGAAAACATTCCTGTAGCTTTTGGGACGTTATTTTGACCTTGAGGATGTATTGTAATAACCAATAGACGCTGAATCACAGCACAGCTTCTTTTAAATCATATTCCGGGGTTCGGGCTTAGAGCACATATGAAAAAAGGTTGGATAACACTTCTGGCAATCAACCTAATATTTCATCTTTTGAGAAATCTTTACAGCCACCAACATGGCTCATTCAGAATAAAAACAACAGAAATCCTTTTTTTTTTTTTTTTCATAGCCTGGGAGAGGTATCTTGAATTCAGTGTAAAGGTGGTGAGCATATGTGGATTAATGAGTTTAAGATCAAAATACTGAGATTAGCCCTGGCTGGTGTAGCTCAGTGGATTGAGCTCAGGCTGCGAACCAAAGGGTCGCCAGTTTGATTCCCAGTCAGGGCACATGCCTGGGTTGCGGGCCAGGTCCCCACTGGGGGCCACGTGAGAGGCAACCACACATTGATGTTTCTCTCCCTCTCTCTCTCCCCCCTTCCCCTCTCTCTAAAAATAAAGAAATAAAATATTTTTTTAAAAAGTCTTATCTTTAAAAAAAATACTGAGATTATTAATCTTTGGAACCTGACTAAATGATTCCAAAGTTCAAGGTCAAGTGGAAATATAAAATTGTGAGCATAACAGAGCAAATTCTGAAAAAAGACCAGTGAGCAGAGATGCTCTCCTTACCAGTTACCAAAATATGATGTAAAATTATAGTAATTAAAACAGTTTAGCCCTGGCTGGTGTGGTTCAGTGGATTGCGTGCAAGCCTGCAAACTGATTGGATTCTCAGTCAGGGCACATGCCTGGGTTGCAGGCCAGGTTCCCAGTTGGGGGTGGGCAAGAGACAGCCACCAATGGATATCTCGCTCCCACACTGATGTTTCTCTCCCTCTGTTTCTCCCCCCTTCCCCTCTCTCTAAAAATAAATAAATAAAATCTTTAAAAAAAAATGTTGAGTCCTGTGGAGAATTAGTGACAAATTAATGGAATCAAATAAATTCCACAGATAGATCCAAACACTACAAAGCTGGTATTTCAAATCATGGGGGAGAGTTAATTATGCCTAAATGGTGGGGAAATTGGTAATTTAAAAAATGTTGGATTATTTTTGCACTCTTCATATTAATATAAATTCCAGATCAATGCATGATTTTAAGAGTAAAGAATGAAACTATAATAGTACAGGAATAAAACTTGGGTTAAATTTTTATAGATTTGGTAAAGGAACTTATAAACATGACAAAAACCAAGACACCATAAAAGGAAATACTGATACACTTGACTAAAAGAGAAAATTTAAACATCTTTATAGTCAAAGTACCATAAACAATGCAAAAAGATGATTGATAAAAACCAGGGAAAAAAATTTTGTGCCACATACTAGACACAAGCTCATTTTTGTTATGTAAAAGAGCTTTTATATATCCATAGGTAAAAAAAAATGAATAACCAAATAGAAAAATTAGCAAAGGACAGGAACAGGTAATTTCGCTAGAAATTGTATTTACCAGCCATCGCTAGAAAAAGCAAAGTGATGGCTGGTAAATACATGAAATGCTCAACTTCACTAATTATGAGAGAAATGCAAACTAAAGCCACAAGAAGTGATTGTTCGTTTGCGAGACTGGCGCGGGTAAGAAAGTGCCCAGATCTGGCTAAAGTGTGCGGGCGCATCGTCCTGAGCACTGTTACAAGGGATGTAAAGTGGTGAAACCTCTTGGGAGGGTTATAAAAATCGTATTAAACGCAAAATGCACACGTTTTGAACTAACAAATATTATGTATATTTTCAGGGAACGTAAATAAATCAGTCGAATCTACAAATATGCAGGAAAGACAGGAAGAATGTCTGTTGTTTTCATGAAATTTAATTTTAGGAGTAAGACAGTCCCCAAATTTTGGTGCAATAAATCCACCGTCCAGGTTTGGCTTGTCATTAACATTTGCACAAGGTAGAGCCATAAAGACCTTGGAGCATGAAAATAAAATCACAGCTACACAATCAAAATGTTAACACTCACGAATCTTAGTCCGAAACAGGAATATCTGGAGACGCAATCTGATTCACCGTAACCTGTTTGGAACATAAAATCCCTTGGATCTCTGCATACCTGTGCAAAGGCGACGAACGACTCGGGTCTATCCAGGACCTACCCTTGCCTTGCTCCGCAGAAGAGAAACTGACGGTAACAAACCAGGAACAAAGGGAAGAGAAAAACACACCTAGAATAAGCCCCCAAAAGCGTTATTAAAGCAACAGGTCCCCGGTGGTGTCCAGTACTACCTTCTCCCGGTCCGTAGGACGTCTCTCGACTTAGGGCCCACCTTCCTCAGCTACTGCGCATGCGGCAAATTCGGCGCAGGCTCACAGCAGCTGCGTCGCACAGACCCCTTCCGACTCCAGACCCGCCGAAAACTCCAGTTCTCCGAGTTTTCTTCAAGCTTTCGGTTGGCTGTAGTTACCTGCAATAAAAGTGGAGGTGTGTCTTCACAGAAGCAGTCGTCATATTCTTAAGGTCTGAGACCTTTTGCGTTGGCCTGCTGATGAAGTCTTGGGGATCTCCTCCTGGCTAGGTGTACCATATTAATGATTTTTTTTGGCATGATGCCCTGCCAAAACTAAAAACCAGCAAAAAAAAAAATTGTCTTTTTATACTCACGTAGGCATCCACCGTATTTTTAAGGAGCACGCTTTGTGCTGCTTGTGTTATGGGTGTGTGTTGGAGGCAGGCGTGCAAAATAACAGCAGAGCGAACAACCGATTTTTTTCAATATTAAAGTGCAAGGCGCTGCGATTAGAACATAACCAGTAACGTAAAGTAAGATGGCAGAGCTAGTAAGAAACATAGCAGTTATAACAGTAAATGTAAATTGCTTAAACTCCGCCATTTAAACACAAATCCTGCAACTGATTAGAAAGCCAAATCTCTTGAGGGTATACGTCATTATATTGCGAATCGCTTTATTGCCCTTCAGAAGTGTTTTTTATAAATTGAAGGTAAGATCAAACTGCAAATTTGGATTTCTCTTTTGCGTGAAATTGGACCATACCAGGACTAGGACGGGGATTTTCTCTATAAAATCAAGC
The DNA here is from genome assembly GCA_004027475.1 of Anoura caudifer. Classification (NCBI taxonomy): domain Eukaryota; kingdom Metazoa; phylum Chordata; class Mammalia; order Chiroptera; family Phyllostomidae; genus Anoura; species Anoura caudifer. The sequence goes on along the minus strand of PVKU01012815.1, from coordinate 24,309 downwards.
CTCCCCCTTTGACCTAAGGGAGCAAGCACACTTGCAGATTCCTCTGGAGGCTGCCTTTCCCAGGTTGGCAAAACTGTTCACCTGAATAAAGTGTCTCCTTTCACCGCACCCGAGATTGGGGACTCCTGTTGGCATTGGGTTGGTGGCATGTAGCAAGCTTTTGTTGACACAGTAAAGGTAGTACTCTATTTTTAAACGTTTTAAAAATAAGTAGCTCATAATTATATTCTCATTGTTAAAAATAAAATGCAAACAATACAATGCGTCCAGGCCTTTTCTTAGGCCATGAGTCCTGAGACAGCAGTCTTGCTTTGTATCTCTGGATAATGCAGAGCATAATATACCATGTAGTTTGGAAATTTAAAGGCTTATGAAAACTCTAAGCAAGCACAGAATCCACATACATTTTTACATGTTTTCCCCACTGTTTTACACTTGTTCGAGTGTCATGCAATTCAACAGCACTTTGTTTTGTTTTTTTTAGAGACGCACCTTTACTGGGCTCTTCAGGCCTTTCAGCTTTTCATAAAAAGAATTTATTTTTGCATTAAAAAAAAACATTGGTTGGGGGAGAAAGTAGTCAGTGAGTGATTTTGTTTGTTCTCTTCTGCAACTCCCAAACTTTTGCAATTAGAAACAAACAATTTCTGTTTTAAAAGACTCACCAGAGAGCAATATCAATAAATGGCTACGATTCCATGGAGCTCTCAATTTGAGAAAGCTTTAACCTACCCAATCTCATTTGATTTTCATAATAACTCAGGGAGTTAAGACCACTTATTGCACCATAGCAAGTATGGCTGGCATGAATCAGTTTAAGGAGGAACACAATGAATACAATGTGACAGAGGGAAAGAGAAATGGCAGGCCTCGTTTTATTGTGCGTCACAGATGTTGCGGGGTTTTTGTTGTTGTTTTGTACTATAAAGGCAAGACTATCCACCCATCAAAAGATTATGACTCTCTTTATTGTAAAACTTGCTTTATCACAGAGATCTGGAACCGAGGTATGTCTGTAGAGTGTAGGGGAGGCAATGTAACACAGTGATTGTGCAGAACAGACACCGGAGGCCAGCTGCCTGGATTTGGATTCCAGCTGTGCTCCTTGGATCTTGGGAAAAGTACTTACGTCTAGGCGCTTCAGTTTCCTTACCTGAAAATAGGAATACTCATAGTACCTACCCCACCCCACCGGGTTGTTTCGGCATGTTGTGTCTTCACGGGGTTTAAAGATTAAATGAGCTGATACAGGTAAAGACCTGGGGACAGTGCCAGGTGACAGGCTGCCATGATGGAGTGCTTACGATTTGCCACTTGGCTTCTCACTTTGGGGTGTCTTTCTCCATATAACATTTTCGTTTCATTTCTGTCTTTTAATTCACGTACACCAGATCTTCTACATGTTGTGTTTTATCATTAGGAAGGCCATTTCCAAGAGGTAACAACTGTGAACTACAAGGACCTGGACAACCAAATAGCAGAATGGAAGTGGGAGGTAACAGGGATAGAGAGAATCTGAAAAATAGGTGGATTTACAATATCGGTGTGACCTTTGAACTCACTAAAGCAGCGCTGCTCCCTAAGGCAGGGTCAGCCCCATGTGGTTGTTGACCACTTACCTGGCCAGTCGCTAGCACGGATTGAGTTGTGCAGTACGCGTACAATACGTTCCAAATCTCGCAGACGGTGTGCGAAGGGACAGAATGCGAAGTATCTTATTTATAATTTTTATATAAATTACACGTTGAGGTGATACTATCTAGTATATATTCGGTTGTTATATATGTATTTATATATACACATACACACACACACATAAAGAAGGCAGAGGTGTGATTCACCTAGGAGCCCCAGCGGCTGCAGCCAAGACCCGGAACTGGTCGTATCTCCCGGACTCCGGAGGTCGAGCTCCTAGCTGTTCCGCGCCCCGCGCGCGTGCGCACTCCCACTCTGTTGGAGGGTTGTTTGGGTTTTTTTTTTTTCCCCCCTGTGGTCCCTGTTTCTTCGAGCCCGGTTGGGGGCCAAAGACCCGGCGATCGAGGGGAGGCTGGGGTCGGCCCGCCATGCGTTGGGGGCTGGGCCCTCGCGGCCCGGGCCCAGCGGCCCTGGCCGCCGCCCGGAGTCTGTGGGGACCGCCCTGCCTTCCCTGTCGCCCCGGGTGGCGGAGGACAGCGAGGCGGCTTTTGGTGCGATCAGTCACCGGGGCCAGTAACGAGCTGCAGAACTCCAGTAATGGCAGGTATCGGGAGACGGTGCTACTGCCCCAGACCAACTTCCCCATGAAACTGCTGGGCCGCCAGCAGTCCGACTTGGAGCTGGAGATCCAGCAGGTGAGGCCCCGCCTCTGCGCGGCACTCGGGAGGGAGGCCGGACCCTGCAGGGTGTAGGGGAGACGAGATGTCCCCGGAGCCACACTGGGCGGGATGGGATAGGGCTTCGGGCTCCAGGCCCCTTTGCGGGGGGCCGGTGTTGTGACCAGATGAGTGGAAACCAGCCCCTTGCCACAGGTTTTACACTCTGAAAACTCTAAGTGAAGAATTCTGGAGGTAAGTCCTTAAGTGGTAGCGGGTTCAGGAGCGGAACATTAAAGGGGAAACCAACATGCTCAGATAGCAGCACGGGTTAAATTTAAGTCCCATTTTTAGCTTAGGCAAAACAGGTCAAATAGGGGATACTTTTCCAGTGACTTGTGAAAAGTAAATTAACATGTATACATGTCAATAAAATTTTGTTTATGAGGACAAGTGGAAGCTCACCTTTGTGGTATTAGTCCGTCCCTAGCTGGAATTATGATTCGTTTGCAGGACTCCCCTTCCTAGACTATGGGTGTGCCTACGGTATTAGACTGGATTTTCTAAGGGCAGAGATTCACTTGTCAGTTTCTCTAATTCTAGAGTCTTTAAAATCCCTGACACTCAGGATACATCAGTTAAGTGCTACCTTAAATATGACAGTCATCTGAGTTCTAGACTCATCAACCTGTTTTGGCCATCTGAATTTTTAAAAGTGTTTTATCCTGTACCATCTGTATGCCAGGAACTGGGACAGTTTCAAACGTTCTCTCGTTTCATCTTCACACCAAACGGATATTAACATTTGTTCAAAGGCAGAAACAGGCCAAGGTCACACAGCAGATTGCACTGAGGGTTGTTTCAGATTTAGAGAGGAGCAAGTGTTTAGATCAAAGGATAGCAAGCGGTCAGGTCTGAGTGGGGGGGCGTGCCGAAAGCATGTCCAAGAATTTAATGGTACTGAACCTTTGTATGGTCCTGGGTGCTGTTCACAGCTTAGATTTAATCAGAAGTCTATGGGGGAGACCGTTGAAAGGTTTTCAAAAAAGAGTACTCAGCTGTCTGAGGGGAGGGGTTTGGGAGGCTGGATGAAAAAGGTGAAGGGATGAAGCAAAAAAAAAAACAAAAAAAAACCCCCTAATAGACACAGACAACAGTGTAGTGATTACCAGAGGGACAGGGAGGTTGGAGAGTTGGAAGAGGAAGAACGGGGGGACAAACGGTGATGGAGGGTGACTTGACTTTGGGTTGTGAACATGCAATAAAATATACAGATGATGTATTATGGAATTGTACACTTAAACCTCTATAACTTTACTAACTGATGTCACCCCAATAAATTCAATGAAAAGTAAAAAAATACTCATGTACATTTCAGAGATATCCCCATTCGTGTTTACCGTTGAGTACCCTGAAATGAGATGAGAAACAACTGTTGGCTGTTGCTTCTGGTCAGATTGAGGAGTACGTATTTGTATGGTGTTCAGACATTCTTGCTCTTTTTAAACAGAAATGTGGATTTTCAGAACTGTATTCATGGCAAAGAGAAAGAAAAGTAAAGACCGAATTTTGTCTTCACGATGGACCTCCTTATGCAAATGGTGACCCTCACGTGGGACATGCTTTAAATAAGGTTAATTATAATTAAGTTTATAAGTCTTGGGGGAAATCTTTGTTACATACACTTTATGAAAGTATTCTAATACTAGGACAACTATGGAAGCTTGCATTGACACATAAAATGAAGGTCTTAGCAGAAAGCAGCAATAAACCATTTCAGGACTGCATGAAAAATAACGTCGCTGGCATTTGCTTTGAGTTCGTTACTTTACATTACTGAATTTCATTTTATCCAATAAGTGATTGTTGAGCACCTGACATGTGCCAGGTGTTGTTCTAGATTGGTAATGTCAGTGAACAAGGAAAGATAAGTCTTGACCTTTTGCAGCTTATGCTTCAGCCAGGGAAGACATAATCAGATAAATAAAATATGTTAGACTTGCTATAGACTATTTGTTTCTTCTCCCAAATCTGTATATTGAAACCTAATCCCTAATGGGATGATATTTGGATATGGGGCCTTTGGGAGGTGATTAGGTCATCAGTGGGATTAGTGCCTTGAGCAGAAGAGACCCCAGAGAGCTCCCTTGTCCCCTTAACGTTGGGTGAGGTCACAGCGAGAAGATGGTGGACTGTGAACCTGACAGCAGGCCTCACAAGATGCCTGATCTGCCACAGCCTTGATCTTGGACTCCCCTGACTTAAACTGTGAGAAATAAATTCCTGCTGTATTAGCCACCCAGTCTATGCTGTTAGGTTATAACAACCCAAACTGTGAAGACAATAGTGGTAAATACTATGGAGAAAAATGAAAACAAGGAAGAACAATTGGGGGGTGGGGTCAGGTGTGCAGACTAGAATTTTATGAACTTGGTTTAGGTAGGATGTCTCCCTCACCGACAAGGTGGCATTTGTGTAAAGTCCTCGGCAAGGGAGCGGGCTGTCGGGGCTCACTGGGGTAAGAGGAGCCGGGTGCAGAGAGCTGGAGGTGGGTTTCAGGAGGCCACTGTGGCTCATCTGTAGTGAAGGAAGGGGAGGCAACTGGATGAGAGGCAGCGGGGGCCAGATCTTGCAGGCCATTGGCAAGACCCTCGATTTTACTCTGAATGTAATCAGGAGCCATTGGAGGGTTCCGAGGAGGGGCATTCACAGTCTGGTTTCTGTTTTAATATGATCACTTTGGGCTGCTGTATTGGCAGTAGACTGTAGAGGGGGTTTGGAAATAGAGAGGCCAGAAAGAGGACTATTGCAATAATTCAAAAGAGAGGGATGGTGATTGTGGACCAGGGTAGCAGCCGTGAAAGTGGTGGGAGAAACAGAAGGTGCTAGGTATAGTTTGCAGGAGGAGCTGGCAGCAATTGCTGAGGGGTTGGATGTAGGGTATGAGAGAAAGAGAAGGAGAGGAGTCAAGGATGCTGCCAAGGGTTTTGTCTTGAGCACTGAGGACAGAGTAGCTGTGGCCTGAGATGGAGAAGACCCTGGGAGGGTCATTTTGGGGAGGAAGATCAGGAGTTTGGGTCTGGGCGTGTTAACTTTGAAATGAGATGACACATTCAGGGGAAGATATTAAATAGACATTTGGAGGGGAGAGAGCTCATCAGCCTATAATGCCCAGGGTTGCTTTTTCACTTTTTTTTTTTTAAGATTTATTCATTTATTTTTAGAGAGGGGAAGGGAGGGAGAAAGGGGGAGAGAGAGAGAAAACATCAATGTGCGGTTGCCTCTCATGGGGCCTCACTGGGGACCTGGCCTGCAACCCAGGCATGTGCTCTGACTGGGAATTGAACCTGCGACCCTTTGGTTCACAGCCTGCGCTCAATACACTGAGCTACACCAGCTAGGGCTACTTTTTTACTTTTAAGGAGTGACTAGTATGTTGGTTTTAAATAGTGAATGAGTTGAGGAAGACCTGTGGGTCCTCCTCTTAGAGAATTCACCTGACTTTCCTGTGTCTCACCAAGGTCTTCCCTTTGCTTTCTACTGTGAAGGGGAAGAATGGTTGTGGTTTGCTGATCACCCTGAGGTTCTGGCAGTTAACTGGTCTGTGATCCAGGGAACAATTGTTTTCATTACGGGCTGTCTGTGAACTCACCTTTCATTACTGATTCATTTTTCTCACCTATATTAGGCTCAGTAATCATCATATTTTACTACTCTCCTTGAGTTTAAAAAAAAATTCATTTGGCATTACTCCCACTCCCCCAAAAAAAACCCCTGAAAATTGAATTATTCATGTTAATTATGTTTTTCACAAGACTAAAGCAAATTTGTAATTGACTCTCATAGTTAGAAGGTTAAAATTATTTCTTTTTTAAAACTTTTATTTTCAATTACAGTTTACATTCAGTATTATTTTGTGTGTTCCAGGTGAAGCATAGTGGTTGGACAATTAAAATTACTTTTTAAACAGGTAGGCTAGGCTGCTTGTTTGCATATGCCAAGCAAATTAGTAATTTGAGTCGCAGAGTTTTCCATTTTGAAATCTTATATTCTTTGATTTCTTTTGGGAGGCTAAGGCATCTTAAAACTTCAGATATCAGTTATTCTTGTATTTATGTAAGAGCTCGAACTAGGACATTTACTAGGTTACTTTATATAAATCCTTTTAAAATTGAGCTTTCTCAGTGTTTTAAAATATTAATAATATAAATTTGGGGGTACCTTCTTCACATATGAAGGATGATTAGCATTTCCTTTGCAGATTTTGAAGGATATAGCCAATCGATACCATATGATGCGAGGTTCCAGAATACATTTTGTGCCCGGCTGGGACTGTCATGGGTTACCCATTGAAATAAAAGTACTGTCAGAACTTGGTGGAAAAGCTCAGAATCTTTCACCGGTGGAAATTAGAGAGAAAGGTAAGTAATCTGTCACTGTTTGAAAATGGTATTTGTAAACACTGGTTCCTTGGAAATGTCTGGGCTTTATCAAAGAGATAAAAGGTTTTTTTTTGTTATTTTTTTGTTTGTTTTTTTAAATTGCCCTTTGTGAGGAATTACGATCAGTGATTAAAGGAAAGATTTGTTAACATTTCCAAGTACATTTTTTAGTTCTTTATTCATTAAACTTTGTGAAATTATTATTTTGGTCAGTGTTTTTATTTTCCTGCCTAGGACTGTTGACCTATTTCAGGTGATAAAACAAAAGTAAATTCTAAACTACAAATATAGTTTAAATTAATTTCTTATTGATTTTTCTAGATTGGGTCAGTAAGGAATGTTGTATTTGTGTATGTTAAACTATTATATATTAGGATACTATTGTGACAATTTTTTACTTTCTTGTGAAACTTAATGGTATTGATTACATAGTATTGCTTAATTTTTTTGCATACTGAGATATATTCTCTGATCTTTTCTTAAATGAAGAAATTTGAAGAATAATTTTTCCAGTGTATTTTTTTCCTAAAAGCAAGGTCACTGTATAAAATCTGGAAAATAGGGAAGATGGTAACAATTTTAACTTTTGAAATTCTGGTTAATTTTAAAGTTTGAACACCTTGAACTTTCAAAATAACTTTCCTATTAAATGAACTTCACAGTCTAAACTGTGTCCAATACCTGCATTTAGAGAGAGACATGCTAAACCACGTTTAAAGATTTGAATTTACCGGTTTTCACTTTCTTTCCTTTTATTATTTTGTTTAGCTAGATCATTTGCTCAGGCAGCAATCGAGAAACAGAGGTCAGCGTTTATTCGTTGGGGAGTGATGGCGGATTGGAACAACTGCTACTGTACGTTCGATGGAAAATACGAGGCCAAGCAGCTGAGAATCTTCTACCAAATGTATGACAAGGTGAGGAAGTATCTTTTTCTTCACATGTGTTGTTAGACTGTGTTACAAAAGCCCAGCCTTCATATAACTGTCTTCTTTTTTTTTTATAGGGCCTGATTTATCGATCTTACAAACCTGTGTTTTGGTCTCCTTCATCAAGGTATTTATGCAGTTTTGCTCATTAATGGAGAAAGTTTGTGAGGCTTCCAAATATTCAGGTCTAATATCCTTAAACCGTAGGACTGCGTTGGCTGAAGCCGAGCTGGAGTACAATCCTGAGCATGTCAGTCGCTCAGTTTATGTCAAATTCCCTCTCTTGAAACCTGCTCCTAAGTTGGCATCTCTTATAGGTACGATTTATTTATTGCTCGAGTTGATTCAAGTTACGGAATTGTAACCCTTGCTAATAACATACTTGAAATTTCATTTTCACAGATGGTTCAGCTCCTGTGAGTTGTCTAGTCTGGACCACGCAGCCTTGGACGATTCCAGCCAATCAGGCTGTTTGTTATATGCCAGATGCAAAGTAGGTATAGGATTGCGGGGTTTTTTTTGTTTTATCCACAAAAAGGGTCCATTCCATCTTTAGCACTATTTTGTATTTTATCCTATTACCCTCTTAAACGTTAATGAGTTATAACTTAACTAGGCTCATATAGGTTTTAAGGTCTTTATTTCAGCTTTTTGGGAAAACTAACGTAAGGGATGAAGTCCTTGGAAAATAGTACCTTTTTGATATTGAGGTTGGTTTTTCTGAAATGGTATAAAACATTTGAAACGAAACCTGTGTCTTGTCTTTGCTCATCGTTAGTAATTTTATCCTACAATTTAATTTCAGGTACGCCATTGTGAAATGTTCCGCATCTGGAGAGCTGTACGTACTGGCGGCAGATAAAATAACGCCCGTGGCTGCTGCTTTGAAAACAACATTTGAGGTCATTTCAACATTTTCAGGTGAAGATTTGTCGATATTCTGGCCACTGTAGTCATCAGAATACAGGGTTGAGTTAAGTACTCTGCTGAGCATTGCTCGTTCTGAATCAAAGCAGATAAGGGTCTCCGCCTCTCTAGAATGTATTCTCCAGGGATTCCACAGAAGGAGAACATCTATTAAATGTGACCGAGCATAGAAAAATGTGAACATTGACAAAGGCACAGCAGATTAGAAAAAGTTTCTGGCAAATATCCAACATAAGCTTGAACAAATATCCTTAATAGGTCGTAGATGGTACAGATATCGAAAATTAAATTGCTAAAATTCTTTCTATCTTAGGCAATCAAAAGAGCAAGGAAGAAAGTAACTGTTTATTTTTGGTATATGATTTCACTAGGGAAATCGAGTAAATTCTGAAAATCAGTCCAAAGGTGTTGGTTCAATCAAAAGTACCTTTTAGTAGGCTACAGTTTGGGACTGGTTTTGAAATATAGCTATGGAAGTCTAGGGAAGTTTAGAATTACCTTCAATCCTCAGGAATGATATATCTGTGAGTTTCTTACATTAAAAAAAAAATAGTTTTTACATGAATGAGATACCCCAAAATGGAAAGTTGCCTAATAGGGAAGTTCAGTTCAGATACAAGCCCATTAGAGGTTTAAACAGTGATTCTTACTTGTGGTTTTCTTGACCCACAGGTGTTGATTTGGAAAACGGTACTTGTACTCATCCCTTAATTCCCGATAAAGTCTCTCCTCTCTTACCTGCAAATCACGTGACCATGGCCAAAGGCACGGGGCTGGTTCACACAGCCCCTGCTCATGGTATGGAAGATTACAGTGTGGCCTCCCAGCACGACCTGGCCATGGTACCAGTCTTTCTTTTCCTTTTTAATTGCTGCTTCCATAGAATTAAAGTGAAAAGTCTAGCTATCCCCTTTATCTTTTGATAGTAAACAATCTTTGCCACCCTAATTGTAAAATGTTCAGATTTGTGCCGTACACTAAAGCTTCTCTAATTAGTACTAGTTGAGAAAGATTTCCTAGACTTAACACAAAACCAGCGCAAAGTTAAAATTGAAGAATATGTATTAAATGCGGGCAGCTTTTTCCTTCAAATAAGAAGTCACATAGACAAATTACTTTCAGTCCCTGAAAAATGGCAAGAGGATTTTATGAGCTTTACTAGTTGAAAAGAACATGTTTTCGTTTCGTTTTTTAAATTAAACAGTGCTATCTAAATTTATTTTACATGCATCAATTACTTAGCCAGTTTTCCACTGAAAGGCAAGTAAGTCTCAAAGTCATCACTGTGTATGTACGTTGCCATAGATCCATAAAATAATAGAGACCAAGTTAAAAATGATTTTTAGTATATATTTTTGTCACTAAACTGTAGAGCTCTGCTTTAATAAGCTATCTTGCCATTGGCCATGTAAGAGTTTAAATTTACATTTCCTAGTAACTGAGTAAGTGCCCCAAATTTTCAGGGTTGTGAAAGAGGTGTTTTATACATATTGTCTTGCCAGATTACTGTCATAAGGTAAAGTGTCTTGATACTTTAATTGTTCACAATGACACTGTAGGATTGTTTAGTGGATGAAGATGGAGTTTTCACAGACGCTGCAGGCCCTGAACTTCAGAGGAAGGCTGTCCTTGAAGAGGGGACAGATGTCGGTGAGCACTGTGTGTTGATGTCATAAATCTCCATTTTCCGAAAAGTAGCCGGCAGTCATCTTGACTTAAGCTTGCATCTCATACTTTCAGCATAACCAAAGCTAAAATTATATCTTATTTTGCCACTTGGTTTAAAATGGAGTTGGGGCATGTTTCACCCCGGCCTGGACACTGCTCTGTTTGAGCAAATCCGGGCAGTGAGCAGGGAGCGGTGTTACGTTGGGGCTCCGCAGGTGCGCAGCACCTGTCTCAGTTTTGTGTTAGGCGAGCGGCAAGCTTGGGGCCGGATGTTGACTGTGAGCCAGACGCTTGCCACTCCTTCGGTGACCTTTGTTAAGTCACTGACCCATCTAGCATGGTTTATGTATTCTGATCTTGGGGGTCCTCCCGTCTTAAGCTGCCTTTCCGCCTTTCCGGAATTCTGGGTCTAGGGACCAGGTGCTATGAACCCTTCCTTTGCCCACACTAAAGACTGAGGCTAATTAGACCTGGTGTATTCGTCTCCCGGGTCTGCTGTAACATGCGACCGTGAAGTTAGTGGCTTCGAAGTGTAATCCCTCACAGTTATGGAGGCTGGAGGTCTGAAGTCAAGAGTCACAGGCTGTGCGCCCTCTGAGAGCCCTGTGAGAACCTTCCTTGCCGCTTCCTAGTTTCTGGGGGCTCCTGGTAACCCCTGGATTTAAACCACTCCATGTTCTTCCAGCCTCTGCCTCCCTTGTCGCACATCCTCCTCTGCTCTCATGTGTCTGTGTACCGTCTCCTCTCATGAGGACTCCAGTCATTGGATTTAGGGCTCACTCGGCCTCACCTTGACTTGAGTACATCTACCAAGACCCCATTTCCAAATAAGGTCACGTTCACAGGTACTAGGAGTTAGCACTTGAGCATCCCTGTTGTGGGAACAAAATTCAACTCACTCCACGTGGTTTCTCTTGGAATACGTGGGCACCATTTAACAGCCTAGGTATGAAAGATTGGGGCTCTGAATGTCCAATGTAGAATTCTAAGTGCATCTTGTTCATCTTTCCTTTGAAGTGAAGGGAATGGCATGCTTTGGATTCTGATTAAGGTTTTGCGGTCCCTGCATTTTCTGCCAGGAGAATCCCAGGTTATGCCTCTGACCCCTGGTGGGTGGCCCCTCTTCCTGACACTTGTTGGTCTAGAGTTAGAACTCCCAGGGAGTTTAGAGAGTTGCTAGGATTTTCATCGCACTTTGAAATGATGTCTCATGCAAACTGTTACTGATTTTTTTTTTAAGTTATAAAGATGCTTCAGGCTTCAAAGAATTTGTTGAAAGAGGAAAAGCTGGTACACAGTTACCCCTATGACTGGAGGACTAAGAAGCCAGTGGTCATTCGCGCCAGCAAGCAGTGGTTTGTCAACATCACGGACCTTAAGACCTCCGCCAAGGTAGGGAAGGTGCTTTCCCATGAGGGCTGGGTTTTCATGTTCTCAGACAGAAAGGGCTGCATGGGTGTTGAGGGAGGGTTTGGGGAGCGGAGAGAATCTCTGCTCTTGGATTCGTAAAATCGTAGAATTTCAGATCTGGAAGGACCTTAGATTTCCATTCCTTCGTTAACCACATGAGGAGAATCAGGCTGAAAGGGGTCAGGGGCTGTGCCCGAATTTCCTGCCCAGCGTGATGAAAGTAGCTCAGAATTAGGACAGAAGGGAATTTGGCAAGTTGTTTAACCTCTCGGAACCTCGGTTTCCTCATCTACCTACGGGCGAGAATAAGGCCTGCTGCGTGGAACAAGCGGAGACAGGTTCCTGGATGTGATAAAATGCTTGCAAAGCCCTTTGCTTCCTTCAGATGGAAGTTCAGCCCATTTAAATATTAGTATGTATTTGAGCTCTTTCATTCAATCACGTGTGTGTGTCTCTCACAGACAACTTGATTCTCCTGAATGAAAGAGCTCAAATATATATTTAACCAGGCTGAACACTGGACGTTTTGGTTTACAGCTTGCATCCGAGATATTGCTGTATTTTGTTGGTTCCTCTGCTGGTGTGGCAGTTTGGGGCCCTTGGCAAAGCCATGTGGAGCAGTGTACATTTTCCGTGTTTGTATTCAGTGGACCATGTGACACTCGGTTTTTTGATATACTTTCCTGCAAGGCCCTTGATTGTAAATGTTAAAATTTGTGACTTCCAGCTCTGTACACATGTTAGTTGCAGAACATCTCAGTCTGCTGCAATATATTGAAGCCAAGTTTTTAAAAAGATGTCTTTGTGTGCAATTTTCAGTTGCTTTTTGCAGAAATAGAATAGAGTGATACATTCATGTTTCTCTCACCCAAGTTCATTAATTACCAACTTAGGGCCGATTTTGTTTGTTCCTACACGCCTCTTCCCACTCACTTTATACTCCCCACCCCGGGACTATTTTAAAGCACATTTCAGTCATTCTTTCTTCTATAAATATTTCAGCATGTGAGTCTGAAAAGATACAGACTCTTTAAAACATAATTCCAGTGCCATTCTCACCACCGTAAAAAATATTAGATATTCCTTAACAAAATCAAATATCCATCAGTATTCCTTGGATTTTTAGACCAGGTATTAATCAAATTGAGTTGCAGATACTGCCGCTGCCAGTAGGGGGTGCTGCAAATGGCTTTGGGGGCAGTTCAGGTAAGTGAGGAAGCTGTGAATGTGAAACTGAAAATATAAAGATGCTTTTATTCGTGCATAGAAAGATTTAAAAAATGAAGTTAATGTGTTTTGGGCCTTCGGAGCTTATTACCAAACACTTTTTCTACATAATTTATCTTTTGGTAATTGACAAATGAAATGAAATCAAATGCTAGTAATTTGCAGCTCTTGCAGGATGGAAGGAGGGAGGGATCCTGAGACATAGTAAGTCAAGAAGAAGTTGTTTTGAGAAAGTGTTTTTGTGTTTTGAACCATACTCTCTGTAAATTAGGTCATATTGCTGTGCTTGTCAACTTAAGACAGTAGCTTTCTTTGAAGCCTTTAAAAAAATGGCTGAATTCAAGTTTGAATTGACTTTAACTGTAGTTTAATGAAGTATAGTACTTCTACTAAACCTGCTACTACTAGTTTTGATCTAGGGTCCGTGGAAATTGGGATAAACTTTTATCACATGCTCCGAAGGTCAGCTCTTAATGTTATTTACTGGGACTTTGTGGCCTTGTTTTAACTTTGCCTCATTTTGCTCTGAAATCTGTAGTGTTTTAGCTTAGGTTTGTTTTTGGGTTTTTTGATGGGGGTAGTCTTGGGGGGGGTCATGTGAATGAATACAAATATCTAAAGTAAAAAACTTAGAATAAAGAGTGACAGCCCTAGAAAATTTCTTCCGCTTTCTCTCACTGGACTTGATTTGTGAATTGATTGCAGGAACTGCTCAAAAAGGTGAAATTTATTCCCGGATCAGCACTGAACGCCATGGTGGACACGATGGACCGGCGGCCGTATTGGTGTATATCCAGGCAGAGAGCTTGGGGGGTTCCGATCCCTGTGTTCCATCACAAGACAAAAGATGAATTCCTGATCAACAGGTAGAACTTCCTGAAATTTTTCACTGTTCTAAAGTGAGTTGTATTTTCTTCAGAAATGGAGAAATGGTGGGTTATTGAGAACTCCTGATATATGTTAAAATATTCTAAAATAATGGTCTTTTGGGAAGGATGAAATACAGATTTCGGAGAGAAAGACCCTTTCCTATGACTGCACTTTGAACAGCTGTGGTTTGTCACTGTTGGCATAGAGAAGCAGAGGCTCTGCCCTTTTCTCCATGAGAATTCATCGTCCCTGCGTGCCGGACGTTGTGCTGGATCGGGCTGCGGGAATCCAACGGTGGCCGGTGTTTTGGGGGGGATCCTGGTGTGTAATTTTTCTTTATGAATTAGAGTCGCTCTCTTACTGAGTCTACCCTCCCTTTCAGTGGTCGTGGCATCATGGAATTGTTTAGGTGCTTTCAAACTGAAGAAACTATAATATAGTTAAAGGTACCAAATGACTTTTATTTTAGTGATTACATTCCCAGTTTTTTTTTGTTTGTTTGTTTTAATTTGGAATGGTAACACAGAGACGTAGTAAACAATTCAGAGCAGAAAAGCTTGTGCAGTGAAAAGATGTTCCGCAGTCGAGACACGAGACCCTGGGAGGCAGCGTGGGAGACACCTGCGTCCCCCCTCACGATGAGAGGGTAGCCTGGCTCATTTTCCCTCTGGCCAACCTGGGAGGCTGGCAGTACCCAATGAAAGTGGGAAGGGGAATGTTAATCTCTCCTTGGGGGGTAGGTTTTTACTTTTTTTTTTTTTTTTTTTTTTTTTTTTTTTTTTTTTTTTTTTTTTTTTTTTTTTTTTTTTTTTTTTTTTTGAGTAATTTGGATTTAATTTGGTCACTGGAATTTTTACCAAATTATTCTGTGAGGTTTACTAAATTATTGGAGCCCATTTTGGCAAATACGTTCACGTTTCCTGGGCGTCAGGTGAGGTTTCTAAGGGCACGGAGGCCACCAGGCGCCTGGGAGTTCAGCAGACTGTGGACACAGAGCTGAGCGGCCCTGCCTAGGGGTTTGTCACCATCTCCGTGAAAAGTTCTCCTTTTCATTGTCAATACGAACAGTGTTTGGTTAGGTAGCACTGTTTTGAAAACGTGTATCTTAGTTTTTCAAAATGTTGTTTAAAGCATTTTTTTTTTGGTTTGTTTTAACCGCTTCCAGCCACATTAGGTGTGAAAGGTTTTGTCAGTTTGAAATAGGCACCGCATCACTTCTGCGTGTGTCCCTGGGGGTCGGACACCCCAGGCATCGTGGCCCAGGGCGGAACTGGAGGCTGACCCTGGGGTGAACATAGAGCCACAGAGCGGCTCCTTGGCTTCCCTCCCAGAGGCTGTGGCACTTGAGTGGGGCCTCACGGATTCGGTAGGAAGTGTGGGGACATGCCGGGATCATCAGGAGCTAAGCAGCTGCAGGGCGAGAGCGTAGCAGGTCTAAGAACCCTAGTGGATGGCAGTGTTCATGAGGGCGTTTCAGGAACAAACACGGGGAAGGGTTGGCTGGGGCGGATTGGAGTGAGCCTTGAGTGCCAGGTTCAGGAATTTACACTTTTAAGTAGGCCCCCGAGGAGTGAGAGTGTGTTTTAGGAAAAGACTCTAGATTCTGGAGAGCAGGAAGTCAGTGTAAGACTTTTTCCTATAATTTTATTACAGTTGTAACTTTATTAAAATTTGGAGCTAAGACTCTTTGGCCTAATTTGTTGCTTATATTTTTTTAAACTGAGATCTTGATCAGATACAAACTGATAATATCTTATTACCTCTATTAGGAATTAAAGTTGAGATAAATGTATACAAGTGTTTAAAATTCCACACTGGAGTGTTTTCTTTTAAGGAATGGTTATAAGCCACTGTCATTGTTTGTCGTTCTTTTCAGTATTTACAGAACAAGTTTTTAAGGGAACTTCCGTGAATTGACTGAGGGTAGACCATATGAAGTAGGGCAGACTGGTTTATTTGATCATTATTTGATTGTGCAGTAAAATGGTGCATAGGTTGATTGGTCAGTCAGTTGAGTGAAATAAATGTGAGCTTCATCAGAAAAACTCAAAACAAATATTCATTAGATCACATTTATGTTTTGTTGATGGTCAATACATTTACATGGTTGTGTCACGGATTCTTTCCCTGCGTGGCCTGCGTGGTCTCAGCTGGTTTCTGACACGAGCAGCAGAGGCATACAGAATGTTGGCCTACAGAAGTGACAGACACACATAGCCACAGTCTGTCAATTCATAGGTCATTTTCCTGTGCACCATCGGTTAGTCCACGACTTGACCCGACGCACAGGAGGCAGGGAGGGATGGAAGGAAGAGGCAGACCGCTCCAGATGTGTGGGTGGCAGGTTAAATGAGCAAAGGGACTCGATTTGGATGAGAATCACAGGGACCATGGTTTTCTCTCTTCTTGGATGTACCTTTATTTTGTAGCAAGTTGGAAACCATCAAAAGTAACAGCATCTCCACTGGAAATTGGTGCACAGTCCACATGGAGTTGCTGTTACACTTGATAACTCCATTACGTCTATCGCAAGGTTCCTTCAGCTTTTCTTGATGGAAGTCTATACATAATCTCTGAAGTATGCTTATTTCACAGAAGAAAGCCTTCATGCATTCATATTCTAAGTAAATTTAGCAACTGGAGTATTTGAAACTCTGATGTTTAATTTTGATTTGAATTAATGTTTTCATCGGTACTTTATATTCATATTTGTATTTTCTCAAATAATTCTATTTCTGTCTCTAACATCATTGGTCATTTTCTTAATCTGTAATCTAATGCTGTTATAATTTAGGTAGAAATCTATTTCTAGTTAATAAAGACAAAATAAATACATTTTAGCATAAAACAAGATAAAATAGAGACATACTGGCTACCTAGAAAGGAAGAGAAGCTGTTAAATTTCACCATTTCAGATGATTATAATTAATTTAACAATATTAATGCTATAGTTAACATGCATTTAGGGAACTTAGCTCCCATTTCTGGAAATCATCAGAAACTGCCTAGAAACGGGTAAGGAATTTCTAGTTTAATTTAAGTGTAAGCTTTAGCTACCTCAGATTTTTGCTCATGTTAATGATCTTTTGGTGAAAAATAAAGTGTGATGTTTAATAAAGAAAGAAAAGTCTCTCCCAAATTGTTTCCTGTTACCTTTCAAACGAAAGTGTAGCATTAAGTTAAAAATAGTTTCCTTCTCAAATTTCAGTGTTGTTCTAGAATGAAACTTAGTAAATGTGAATAAAGTTAGCCTCCTACCTTAGTCGGGTAACTTGCAGGAGAAGAAAGGTGCGGAGTCCCCTGGTTTTGCCTCTGTGAAGACAAGGCTCGGGGAGCACTGGAGGGCAGCAGCAGGGTCTTCATCGCTGAGCCATCCCGGTGCTGCTCGATTCCCAGTAACTGGCTAAATAGGCGTTCGGCCCGCTTGATAGCAAAGTGCGGGGTGATTGGCTGGTGTTATGGTTGCTCGAAACACCGAGGGATGTTCGCTGATTAACCCAGGGACACGTCCTGCATGTGTTTAGATAAAGCTCTTGAGTAAAGTACAAAGTTTTATGATGATAGGCTCATTGCTTAATGAAATACAGCATTCAAGTGAAAGCATACAGGTTATGTACTGATAAGCATTTTCACCCATTCTCGTCAGCAGCAATTTACACGGGTCTTTGGGTTATAAGTTAACTGTATTAAGCATAGGATATTAACAGACTGGGGATATTCTTAAATTTTCAAACATAAATTTTGACTTCTTCCTTATACTTTTTTTAAAGTAAATTTATTATCACTAAGAAACACCTATAAAATGTTTTAAAACATTTTAAAGCATGATCTCTATTTTGTTATAAAAACATGCACTTCTAAGCATCCTAGAGAAACGAGAGGACTCATGCCTCGCACAAAGACAATATACAGGATAGCTGTTTACAAAGGAACACGATGATGCAAAAAAGAGATCATGTAGGTCAATTTCAGAAGAATGAATTCACAGCCATTAAAAACAGTAGTTCTGTGCTTACTGGTTGCTTAGGTCCCTGCTTATGGAAATCATATAAATGTAGCCCATTCACCATTTGGCTGTTTCTAGGTTTTTGCTGTAGAGCTTTAGTGAGTATCTTTGGGGCACTGGTACAGGCTTGGCTTGTGTTTCTTTTCTCAAACTATCTTTTCAGATTTAGTTTGAACATTAAATTTATTTAATTTTTTTTTTTGAAATCCAGCAAACTTTGTTTGAAGATTGTATGTGAGTGCTTATTTTGATTGCAAGTTTTGTTTTTAAAACTCAATGCCAGAATTTCTTAGGATCATTCAGACCACCAGAGTAGAAATCAAGAGAGAGTTTTCTTTTCGTGATTCCAATTCTGTCTGTCCACTTAAATTCTGATTTGTTTGGAATGTGAGGATGATTTTGTCCTTGAAATTTGCATTCTTGCATATCAGACATTTTGTTCAGTTTTTATCCTCTGATTCCAGGTTTGTCTATAATTTGTTTTTTTTAAAAAGACAAATAAGTAATATAGTTGTCTAAGATCTCAAAATATAACCGAGAAAATGTAGGAATTAAAACACAAATTTTGACTAGAGGTGGTGAGTTTTCCAGTTTCTTAATAACATGCACGCCCCAAAATTGGAACTCTTGGTTGGTATTTGCATTTACTGACTCATTAGATACTTGCATATAATGTAGTAATACTTAAATGTAATATTAAATCCTCATTGGATTATCTGCTCTTTAGGGATACAAAAAAAAACTCAGTCCATTCGAGTTGACTTCGAGATTCTAAAATGAGTATGTGCCTGTACATATTCTGGAGCTGGAAGAATCTGTAGTTGGAAGTTACTACAATATTAGGCCTTTCCCTTTTTTTAAAGATTAAAGTGTTTTCAACGGCCTTCCCCAGTGTTCACTGAGAATGAAGCCCAGAAACAGAGTCTGATGTGTCCTGGCAGCGTCTGCTGAGTCGCAGGTGGAGCCTGGTCTTTGGACTCTGGTTCTGTCAACACCCGTCTCCGAGACTTCCTGGGGCCGCGCCTACACCTCGGCCCACGGTTTCCTTCTGCCTGGCTGATAAGAGTCTTTCTGCCTGGGAGACAGTGGTTGTCTTTCTAGATGTTTGAGAGGCTGACTGGAGAAGTGCAGACATCTGGGCCATGATTTAGGAGACAGGCTGTCGAGGCCTGGCTTTCGCAGTGTCGCTTGCGTGGGCTCATGACTGTGACACAGCCAGAGACAGAGCTGCTCAGTGTTTTCCTGTGACTCCAGTGAGGGCGTGTGGAAATGGGGCTTTGGAAAGTATAGTGTGTGGCGTGCCCGGACATGTTTATTGGATTGATAATAACCTTCGTCCCCAACATTTCCACCTTATTTTCTAAATGAGTATGAAATTCAAACCATTTGCTTCACTTTTTAATCTGTGTATTGCCAACATATTCAATACTGGTTTTCTATTTTATTTTACTGTTTACCTGAAATTGCAACTCATTTTTACAGCGTATCTGCTGTACTTTTATATGTATAAATGTGCTTTGCTAGTATTTCTTTTTTTCAGGTTTGTTCAGATTTTTTATTATAGTGTATTCATATTTTCTTAACTGATAAAATGTTCTGTGTAACCTGCATAAAATAGTAATAAGTAACTAAATATCATCATGTAGTAATTAGATAGTTATTGCATGAAGTTTTTATGGTCTCATCACAAAAGTTTATCTTTACTGTTAAAAGTCCATCTAAAATGAGTGACCCTACAAGCTATATGGACTTGTACCCATTTTAACACTCTTGTTATTTATAATCTCTTCAGCATGGATACTGGTAGCATTATACTTTTCAATCTTTTAATAGCTCATTTTGCTTCATAGCAGTATTTTGATATTGTAAGGTCTTTCACATTTCAATGTGTAGAACATATTTAATTTACATTACCCATTTGGTTTTGCTTCCCATAATTTTTTAAACAATCACTTCATTTATCAGTGAATTATCAGACCCAACAAGATTTGCCCTGCACAGGCATGATTAGTAAGCAGCAGATCCAGGTTAAGAATTTATGCTAAGTGAATTAAGCCAGGCAGTGAAGGACAAATACCATATGATCTCACCTTTAACAGGAACCTAATCAACAAAACAAACAAATAAGCACAATATAACCAAAGACACTGAAATTGAGAACAGGTTGATAGTCACCAGAGGGGAGAGGGGAGGGAATTTCAGGGGGAAAGGGGAAGGGTTTAGAGCAACAAGTATAAAGGTCACATGGACAAAAACTAGCAGGGGTGGAAATGGGAGGGGGGTGGGGAGGGCTGGGGCGGTGGGCTGGAATGGGAGCAAAAGACAGAAAACTGTACAAGAACAACAATTAAAATAAATAAAAAAAAAGAATTTAGAGCTTTCTGTTCCCCACTCTTTCCATTTCATCCACTCTCGTGGACCTACCATTAATCCTCAGTTACTTGCCTTGATGGACTGCGGTAGAAAGGAGGATAGTAGAAAAGTTAGCTTTAGTGTATCTATTTTAATTAATTAAATATTATGGTATGCGTGTGAGTGATTGGTTAACAAAATTAACTGTCTAAATTTACTTAACTTCAGAGAATTCATTTGAATAATAGCTAATGCTTATATAATTCTTATTAATGGGTACCAGACATTCTTCCAGGCATTTTATACATAAGCTTGATTAATGTCTAGAATATCTGGCTTAATGATACTGTTCTATCTGCATTTTATAAACGGGGGTGCAGAAATGTGAAGTGCCTTCCCCAGCGTCACACAAGTAGGAAGTGATAGAGCCAGGGCACCGGCACCGGTGCCGGCTGGGTCCAGAGTCCAGCTCCTCGCCATGAAATGCACTGCAGTTCAGTGGAAAGTACTAGAGGAAGTCATAAAGCCCAGAAAGCTATGATAATAAATTAAAAGCATGTTGTTCCTGTGAGAGAATTTAGTATAAATTTCCCCCTGAGTTTAATTTTCAAGTAATTTATAACTCCGTATCTTCCCCAAGATAGGGTCAGTTTCAGTATTCGTTAGTGTGCATTTATTGGCTTTCTGCGGTGGGTTCGGCACTGTGCTCAGTTTTGCAGGGACCCACACCTCCAGTCTGCAGTCATTCTACGGGAAGTGTGCAGCGTCGCTTAAATGCAAGTTGATTAGGACAGGGATCTCACCTGCCTTATTAGCTGTTTTCTCCGGTGTCTAGATCACTATCTAAGACAGTAGAGGTGCTCAGTAAGTGTTTTTTGAATAAACGAATTTTATTACTCGCAACAGAGACTTGGAGAAGTTTTAGTCCTTGCGCAAGGTCAGACGTATAAAAAGTGGCAGAGTCTGGATAAGAACCTGGCGATCTGTTGTCCAAGGGAAGTTCCGGGGTGGCATTGCCCCTGTGCACCCAGGTTTGGACTCAGTCCTGCAAGCCGCAAGCAGGGCACTGGGAGGTTTTGAGAGGGGATAATGGTGTGATAAAAGCAGTTTCGGGAATGCCTTTTTCTCAAAGATAAACCATGAAATTGAAGGGATGAGAATTGGGGAAAAGTCTGACCATCGCATCAAGCTACAGTAGAATTGAGGCTGTGAGGCTGGACCAATTCAAATTCAGTATCAGTGAGGTCAAAGGACAAGCCTGAGTAATATTTCAAAGGTGGAAGTGGCAGAGTGTATTGCTTTATTTGGGGCAGAAATGGGGGGGATAGTTATGAG
Organism: Anoura caudifer; assembly: GCA_004027475.1. Lineage (NCBI taxonomy): Eukaryota > Metazoa > Chordata > Mammalia > Chiroptera > Phyllostomidae > Anoura > Anoura caudifer. The sequence continues at coordinate 2,852 of PVKU01012815.1, read as the reverse complement.
GTTTTGAATATAGGTACTTGAATAGAAAATGGCTGGGTAGAAATAGGGAAATGAGTAACTGAGATAGGCGTATTAGGAGAAGTCTTTTTTCTTCTTGTAAGGGATACATATGACTTAATTTTATCTCTTAGATACTGTTAATACTGATATTATTTATATTGAATTCAGATGAGAGCCAACTAGCAAGTAATTGAAGAGAGGGCCACTGAAGTTTGGGGGGAAAGACAGCAAAATCTCCTGCGGATAGGAAGAGATATTACTCTTTTTTAATTTTAAAATGCGGGGCATACTCACAATAGTTAAGCGAACACCTCTGTCCTGTCCCCTAAAACAGCCAAACCACTGAGCACGTTGCTCGACTCGTGGAACAGCGTGGCAGCGACGTCTGGTGGACTCTGCCCCCGGAGCAGCTTCTTCCTGAAGAAGTCCTGTCTCAGGTGAGGTTCTGTCTGCGATTCACGTTTATGATGCCTTGTGAGTGTCGCAGGACTTACTAACCACAGAAGGGGTCCTTGGGAGCTTAAAAATGTAGGTACCTTATCATGTAAAGTGACTGAGTTTATTCACTAGAAATGAATTCAGTGCCCTTTGAGAGCAGACATTTTTGTTTAGCTAGAGAAGCTTAGTACTTAATGTAGCAGTAGCGTGTGAAGTTTATTTGTCTCATCGAGGGCCAAAGTTTTAACTGATGTGGTTAAGTAGCTATACTGTGAGAACAGTGCCTACCATCGGGACATCAGGACTTTGCAAGACCTGAATTAGATGACACCATACACCAACAATCCAAACCGGGGGATAATTTCAAGAAAATAAAAATGAAAGCAAAAAATAAAAAACAATAAATGTATTTGCATTAATAAATGTAATTTTTATGTGCAAATGAGTCAGTTGTTATGAAATTATGAAATATTTTTAAATGTTTTACATTTATTTTAAAATGTGGCTTTAATGGTTCTAAACGTTTCATCTTCTTTTGACGTTTTTGGGTATTTATTGTCTACTTTTTTAGTACAACAGAAATGCTTTTCCATTGTCTTACTAGGCTGGTGGTGCTGATGCCTTGGAGTTTGTGCCAGGTCAGGATATTTTGGACATCTGGTTTGATAGTGGAACTTCGTGGTCTTATGTTCTCCCAGGTAATTTCTAAGTAATAGTTTATGTACCAATCAGGCGGTTTTGGGAATATGTAAACATTGCTTAGAAGAAATCTATAACCAACAGGTCTTTTTGCTTTATTTGGAAGATCTGCTCTAATGCAATTTTAGATCTGGAAGGATCCTTGGAGATCATTTCATCTAAAGATGTGTATACTTTTCATTTTTCCAAGTGAACTTTCCAAATAAGCTGGATAAAAAAGGGTATTTCCTCCCTCCCTCCCACCCCCTGGCCCTCCTGACAGCCCCAAGGTGCCAGTTCTGTGAACAGAGTTTGGGGCCTACCTGAGTGGTCCAGTCCCGTCACTTTTCAGAGGAGAGACTGGAACTGCGTTAGAGGCAAATGAGGTGATGGTCATGGAACCTAGAGTCAGACTCGAGGGCTCAAGCACCCTGATGTTCAGTTCCCATTCTCCACTGCTTGCTTTTCCGCCACTCCCCTCCGCCCCCTGCCCCCCGCCATGCAAGCAACTGACTGGTTTCATACCCATCACAGTTAGGGTGAGTCTGCAGAAGAGATGCCCTTGAGGATACTGAGTAGAAAGTTAAAGTGAAGCATGTGGCTGGTCATCACCGTGCAGGTCAAGTCGGGGACAAGGTGCCAAGGAAGCCACGGTCGCTCCGACAGGTCCTGCACTGCTCCTGGGGGCGCCTTCGACCCAAGAGATCCCATTTGCTTTCTGGAGCAATGGGGGTGTGGGACAAGCAGCTTGTGTGTACAGAGGCCGTGGTTGGCAGGATTGAAAGGGACTGTCCTCAAGTTCTAGCTGGGGTGTGCTGGTCCCACACCTCCCGCTGGAGAGGACAGCAGCGCAGTTGCTGTAGGTAAATGCATTCATTTAGGCCTTTTTTCGGCTTAGGAAGTTTGAAAAGTAGAATGCAGGCAAATCCATGTTGACTATATATTATAGCTAAAATGTACATCATAGTAATGTCCAAAGGTAAGTTATATATTTAAAAAATTTTATAATTTTAATGTGATTTTCAGAATTATTATTTCATAAGTTTCATCATATTTAAGAGAAAATATTGCCAGTTTAGGTACTTTGTTTTCCTAAATTACATTGAAAATGTAGGCAGTTAGCATTGCGTAAGGTAGGTAAGTTACATAGCGTTGTAATATAAACAGGAAAAAGAGTTACCTACTGCCACATTTGGGACCTCGTCCTGAGTTTCAGGAGTATGCCCTTATGTGAAACTGCTTGTACAGGAAATTGCAGAGTTCGTTAACTGCTTCGGCCTCGGTGGGAATTGCTGCTACTAGTATTGCTGCTTTTTAATTTCTGAAGTGGCTTTGCATTACCGAGTGCAGCGATTGCAAGGTGGAGCCAAGGTAGGGTTGAAGGTGGGGGTGAAGACCCAGAAGGGCCCTGAAGGGTCCCGTGCCGCTGTCCGTGGTGCTGAGGGCAGCCAGGCCTTCTCTGCACAGTTTGCGGTGTTTTCAAACGACCATTTGTGGCAGAAACACTTATTAAAGGAAGTTAGTGGTCAGGGTGCACTGGTCAGCAAGCCCTCCTTCCCTTTCCTGGCATGTTTAGGTGATTAATTCAAAGAAATAAAATTAATCTGTTATTTAAAGATGCATGTTGCATGCGTAGGGGCTGTCAGAATTTATAGATAACACGTGAGCCTGATTTTAGACTGTAGTTCCTGCTTTTCACTCAGATCTCATCTTCCTACTCAAAAAAGTAAATAATC
>PVKU01012814.1:0-32804 GCA_004027475.1 Anoura caudifer | reverse complement strand
TCTGTTCTTTCATTTGGGCCTTTTTTTTTTTTTTTTTTTTTTTTTTTTTTTTTTTTTTTTTTTTTTTTTTTTTTTTTTTTTTTTTTTTTTTTTTTTTTTTTTTTTTTTTTTTTTTTTTTTTTTTTTTTTTTTTTTTTTTTTTTTTTTTTTTTTTTTTTTTTTTTTTTTTTTTTTTTTTTTTTTTTTTTTTGTCTCAGCATGCCTGTTACATAGTAAGAGGCAGAGCCTTAGATGTTGACCAGGGTGATGCAACCAAAGTTGCTGCTTTGCAGCACTGTATGTGGGGGGAAGGGTCCTAGAGGGAACAATGAGGGAACCACTCAACTCTCTGCCAGCTTCCATTCCCCTCTGCCACTACCACAAGCAAATTGGGCCCTTTTGGTTCTGATTCCTGGGTAGGTGGGTCTCTCCAATGAGCTCTCCTGTGAGGAGGGGAGTTTCTCCTGCCACTTCAATCCCCACAGGTTTTTGTCAATCAGAGGTTTTGAGACTCTATTTCCCAGAGTGGAACCCTCAGTTGCATGGTCTGTCTCACTCCCCTGTTGTTCCTCCTGGTCTATCCACACACGAACGTGGGACTGCCCATACCAGTCCTCCCTCTGCTGCCTTGCTGCGGGTCCTCTCTGCCCCCGCTGCCCATCTCCATCCCTCCTACCAGCCTGGATGAATGTTTCTTCTTTAACTCCTTGGTTATAAGACTTCTATACAGTTCAATTTTCTGGCAGTTATGGTTGTTTTTTGTTTTTAAATTTGTACTTGTCCTTCTTTTAGCTGTGCTAGGAAGCACAGTATATCCACCTATGCCTCCATCTTGGCCAGAAGTCAATGAAGAAGAAGAAAAGACATCCCTTTTCTGTCCTTACCCTCCCACCTGCTAGATGACCAAATCCCTGTTCAGAAACTGCTGAGAGTTTCTGTGGCCCCAGAGAGGCAAAGGTTGAGAAGTGAGGCAGAGGATAGAGGTCCATGGACAGGGTGTGCCAAGGGGCTAGGAGGAAAAGGAGGGCCTTGGGGTGTGGCATGCAGAAATCTATGCAAACAGAGATAACTGAGATTGGGGCTACAGGCTCTTAAAATGATGCAGAGGGTAAAATGGGGCAGAAGAAGGAGGGTTAAGGAATAGTAGCTGCCATACAAGTGAGGACTCCCCAACTCCAGGAACTTTACATGTCAGTGCGTACGTAACCTGTACAACACATTACAGGGGCAGGCACTATTATTTGGAAACTGAGGAACCAAGGGATTAAATAAGTTGCCTAAGTTGATAGCCAGTGCAAACCTTGCTCTTGGTCACTTTGTCCTCCAGCTTTGGGGAAGCTTTTTCCTGCTCCCATCCCACACACACAGTTCCTTATTGTGGCTGATTGTGTGGACCTTGTGGATGCTCAACAGCAATGCTAACCTCTTCCTGTGTTCGGAGGCTGGGAAACTAGAAATAGTACTTTCCAGGGTCTCCTGGAGTTGGACTGTGGATGACTGGAATCCAACTGGGTTTTGCACTTAAGTATTTGAATAAGATTAGAAATGGAGGAAACTAAGGCAGAGGCTGCCTTCTTGTGGCTTGTCGAGTGTTTCTGCAGCTGTGCCCTGTCTGGCTTCTTGGGCAGATGGGTTAGCACCTGATTATTTATAGCAAGTCCCTGTCTGGGTAAATACCTGCAGGGGTGTTAAGTTCCTGCCCTGAGCCCTGAAAGGGCTCTTCTCTTCTTCCCCCTTCCCTTCCCAACATCAACCACTCAGGGAAGAACAGCGGCAGGCAGTGAGAAGGAGGCAAAGGAGAAGGACTTTGGAAAACTGACTCAGACATTTGCTCATTCACCCACCATCTACAGCACACCTATTATGCTCTACGGACTGGGCCAGAAACCGCCTACTCCTATTCTCTGTCCCCTTCAATCACTGTCACCGGAACTGTCACACAACGGTGGGGAGGGAGGAGTTTGTGGGTTTGTGTATGCTGTCCTCTTTCCCTGGAATGCCCTGCGTCCTCCCCTTATCTACCTATCAGGTTCTGAAATACTGCTCAGATACCCTTCTCTCCAAAGCCAGGATTTGCACACAGGCAGCTGATTCCAAACCCACGTGCCTGACCACCAGGGAGTGGCAGGGGAGGGCTGAAAAACAGGAGAGAGGTGACATGGCCCAAGGAGGAGGACGGTCCCATATAATGCATATATCTTAGTCAAGAGCTTATTTATTAACTGCAGGCCACACAGCTGTGCCAGAAACAGCCTCTGCATTTCCTTAGGAGGAAATTTATCTTCGGGGACTGATGATCACCATGCTGTGTTGCCCACTTACCTTGGCAAATAGGGAACGAGTAGAAACCCGAGCGACAGGCATCGCACCGAGGGCCCTCAACCCCAGGGCGACACAAGCATCTTCCACGGTCATCACATATTTCGGGGAGAACCCCTTCCAGGTTACAATCACACCCTGTGAAGGAGAAGAGACTTTGGAGGCATCTCCCCAGCCCTTTGTCATTTCCTCCTTTCTCCCAGGTTTCCATCATGAAAACATAGATTATGATACATCTATGGCTTATAGACATTCTTAATCCCGAAGACTCCATCTTAAAGGGAAATAAAACAAATATTCAGGAAAAGTCAGAGATGCCACTAAGAGACATCCAGGGTGAGCATTAGTTTGCAAAACAACTTTTGAAAAGTCTTAACATCTACTTTTGTGAAAATGCTTCCTCTCACCCCAAATCTGAGCTTTGCAGAGTAAAAAACTTCAATGTAATAGATTCCCAGCTAATGATAATCTTTTCATGAAATTTTTATTTATTGATTTTCAGAAAGAGAGAGCAACATTTGTCATTCCACTTATTCATGCATTCATTGGCTGATTCTTATTGCGCTCTGACCAGGGATAGGACCCACAACCTTGTATATCAAGATGATACTCTAACCAACTGAGCTACCTGGCCAGGGCCTAATGAAAATCTTGAATTAAACATACTTCTACCTCCCATTTTTCAGAAGAAAAGAAACAAACAAATTTAGCTCAACCACATGCTGTGCATGGCTTTGTGGGGGATTCACCCAGACTGTGTCACTTAACCCTCCAGGCAGGAGCCTGTCCAGCAAGTCAGGATGCTTTTAAGCCCACAAAGAAGTACTTTCCCACCTCAAGACCTTCCTCTGCCTGGAATGCCTTTCCCTGGTTCTTTCCCAGGTCGAAGTCACCCCCAACCAATCTGTACAAGCAGGCTCCCCTCTTCCTCTCCTGTTCTCTCTCTTAGCTGTTTGTCTTTCATAACACTTTAATTACCGAAATCACCATGGGCCTCATGACTTGCTTTGACCAGCAGAATGAAGTGAACATGCTGGTGTAGGATTTCTGAGCCCAGGTCAAAACAGTCTCTGTGGTTTCCATTCCACCTTCTGGGAACCCTGAGACAGCCATGTGATGTACCCAGTCTAGTCTCCTCGAGGAGAAAGACCATGTGGGAGATACGCCCACCTGTCCCCAGCAGACCCTACAGGAAGTCCAGCAGAAAGACTGCCCAGCTAGCTCCCACACTGTAAGACATAACTCTTGTCACTTTAAGCCACTAAGTTTTGGGGTGACCTGTGACACAGCAATTGGCAAGTGAAACACCTGTAGGACTGAACGCTTAGTGAGGGGCCACCTCAGGGCCTCCAGTGCCATCATACAGTATTTCTCAATAAATAAATATTTCTCAAAAAGACAGGCTCTTGCTTGACCTCTTTATAAATGGATAAAAAAAAAAAAACATGAAGTCAAGTAAGAGCTCTGTAAGATAGATAAGCATTTTATAGCTGACAAAAAAAGATGCTCAGAAAGGTTAATTTACTTGCTCAAGGTAACACAGCCAAAAAAAATGTAGGGTCATGATTTGAACACAGGTGTTTCTGACTCTCAGGCCCATGCTAAAATTACAAGCTGATAACTGATTTTAAAAGCTACATTCAAGCTGTGTCCTGGATCAGTTTACATATTCAAACCAATCTCACATTTAAACCATCTACATTTCTATCAAAAACCTTAGCATCTAAATTGGCAACATGGTCTCATAAGAAAGATCCTGAAATACTCAAATATTTGACTGGGATCAATCACCCTAGTTATAAAGAAGGGAGATCTCATGCATTTTGAAAAGATTTTCTAAAAAGATTAAAATAATAGGTCATTTTAAAAGTTTAGTCAAATCCCTCTCTTTCTGCATTGCCCTAAACCCTTCACCTTTCAGATGAAAGATAAATAAGAAAGCTGTGGAATTATTTTTTCTGAAAAAATAATTAAGAAAAAGGACCAGGGCACATCAGAACACCTTTACAGTCTTTGCATAGTCTCTGCCTTGTTCATACTTCCATCAGGCTGTCATCTAATCTGACAGAAAGAGCACCGGACGTGTTCAAGGGCACATTCATCACAAGAGAAGCCTTGGCACCCAGGCTGTCGTGAGCGCCGCCCTGACTGCTCGCCACGCCATACCGCCCTCCACGGCCCCAAAGCCCTGGCCCCATCAGCACAGAACGCTGCAGAGAGAGGGAAAGTGTTACTGTCAAATGCAGTCTTGGCATTAAGCAGGCATTCAAAGTCAGTAAGAAACTTGAACTTCACGTTGTCACTGAGGTCCAAGGAATCCTGATTTACAATCATTTGCAAACAGAAAGAAAACATCTGCATTTAAAAAATTCTGTTTCTAAAGTTCTACTTTTCAACAATTCCTTTCCTTATCTAGAAAGCAGTCCCATACTGCGCCAGAGCCAGGAACCTCTCAGGTCCCTCCCCTTCCTCTTATCACCAAGTCACAGTGATTACATCTCAGGAAAGTCCCTGGAATGCGCTCTCCTTGCAGAGCCTTCCCTCAGACCTCATCCTTGTCTGCCTGGATTATTTACCGGCCTTCTCACACAGCTGTCTGGCTCCTGTCTCGCCCCTTCCAATTCACTATCCATCTTGGTGTCAAGAATGACCTCTCTTCTCATATCATTTTCCAGTTTAAATTCCTCAAAGGTGACCCAATGCCTTCAGGACACAATCCAAAGTCCTTGACATGTATGACACAATAGACCCTTCAAAACCTTCCAGACTGCTGGCAGCCCAAGTGGCACCTTTGTGCAAACTAGAACAGGTGTCCCTTCCTCAAGGTGCTTTCCTGATACTCGTGGTAAAATTGTCATAAATACACACATCCGAAATGCCCTCAATGGATGCCATTACCCCTCGGGGGGGTGCAGTTGTGAGCTGTAACCCGCACATCTGCGCCTGGCTGCCCACTCTGATCGTTTCCTAATCCTCTCCTCTCCCTACCCCTTCATTCACTTCTTCCCCCTTCCCCATTATTCAGTCCCAGTGACCCACCTGCTGCCTCCTCTCCTAGTCCCGCACCTTCTCTCAGCTGCCCCGCTCCCTGGCTACTCCTTCATGCTCTAACACTCAGCTCAGACGCCTCCTCCTCCTGCTCTGGGGAAGCCCTTCCAGAACCTGTACATACCTTCCTTCCTTCCCTCCTTTCCTTCTCTCTCTTTTCCCCTCCCTCCCTTTCTTCCTTCCTTTTCCCCTTCCATCGTGCCTTCTGTAAGGAACTGTACGGATGTCACTCTTGTATGCTCCCATGGCTTCGTGTTCTTGCCTGACCATCATATTAACTCCTGCTGTCATAACTGTTTGCCTGTGTGTCTCCCGCGGGACTGAGCTTTCAGGGCGCAGGGGCTGTGCCTTGTCAGTGCCTAGTCAGTGCCTAGTACAGAACAGGCACTTCATAAAAGTTTAGCGAACGAAGAATATGCTAAATATTCAAGACTAGAATTCGTTTCGGTAAACACCATTCCTTGAATTCTGTTTTATTGGCACCCACACAGAGCTTCAAAACTGAGATACCAGAATTTGCATGCCCCTCTCTAAGCCTTACCTAGCATGTCTCCACGTCAACAGTGACTGCCAGGCCCACCGGGCAGATAAAGTGCCCAGCCTGGAGTGGAACAGAGCCAGGAAAGCACCCCCAGCGGCCATCTCCCCAACCTCGGAGTTCTCATCCCTAGTCCCATCCACGCTAACCTCAAAACTTCGGCAATTGCAAGTAGCTCCTAACAAAATGTTTGAGGAAATCACACCCCTTTCATGATATTTGTCAAAAAACCTCCTGGACATTCTTCAGGCCAAATGGATTGCTTTAGAGAATCATCCTTAGATTGTATGTCTCCTAAAGTAAGCACCTGGAGTCCTTCTGCAGATGCTGGTTTTGCTTTTTGCTGCTCTTCATTTGAACTTGGAGGAGTAGAGTGTGCGTGCACCTGTAGTCTGGTGTCCCTCTAGAGTGTATGTCTTGGGTATGCCGTCACGTTCAAAAGGAGCCCTTAAAGATGTGTCTATTGATACATCAAGGTATGATACAGTGATATCGATACATTGGCTTCCTAAAAATAAATCTTAAGTGGATATAACTAATCACTTGGACCCAGAAAGTCCTAATAATATTCAGGGTCATGAAATACAATGAAAAACCCACAAACATTCTGATCTGTAATATTGTTCTGTTCTTCTGCTACAAAGCTTCCATGTCTGAAATTGATTGCATGGATTTTCTAGTGTAGTGGTTCCCCACCTTTGACTAGGTGTGGGAGCCCCAGCCCGGAGATTCTGATATAATCCCAAGATCTGTAAAGTATGGTCTGAGTGCCAGATCCACCCCTGTTTTAGTAAATAAAGTTTTATTGGAACACAGCCAACCAAGTTCATTCATTTACATATTATCTATAGCTGTTTGTACAACAGCAAAGTTGAGTATTGCAACATTGCCTACAAAGCTAAAAATATTTACTACCTGAACCTTTACAGAAAAGTTTTCCAAACACTAAATGAGAATATTTAGCAACTAGAGGAGTGGTTTTTAACAAGAGATATATATCAGCATCATCTAGAAAACTTGCTCAAAATATAAGCCTAGGCTTCAACCCTGAAAATCTAGATTTAGATCCGGGGTGATACACAGGAAGTTATATCTTGTTAAACAAGGGCTTCTAAAACACAGCCCTGTTTAAGAACCACTGTATTAGAGGACATGAACTCATCCATGAACCTAAAAGAATTACAAATTCTCAGGGTTGAAGGTGCTCAGTATTATCCAGTACTGTCTATCTTCTGGCTGCTGAGATGTTTGTGTTTCTAGTGTTCCCTGCCAGGAGTTAGACCCTGAACTGTGTGTTTTTAAAATGCATTAAACAAGACCAAACTGAAGTGGATATCTGTACATTCAAATTCCCAAGTAAATCTAACTGCACTAATTAAACTTCTTTTCCTCGAGGCTGTATTCTAAGGCTTCCCTAATATTTTGTAACAGACGTCTGAACTTCCCTTCAAGTTCAATTAAGTTTCTTTTCCTGAAGTCACCACCAGTCTACTTGGAAAGAAAAAAAAATTGGATAACAAAGGGATTACCGTGAACAGACAGTAAGTGGGAGATCTAAAACATTCTTGCGGCAGACAACCAGAGAAGCGTGATGTAACCAAAGCTCAAAAGCTGAGTTCCGTCTAGTCAATTAACGAACATTTAACGAAGCCCTTGATTATGCCTCACTCTGGGCAGGACACTGTGGTAGGTCCAGTGAGGATGAGAAACCAAGTCAAGCAGAGCTGCTGTCCCCAGGCAACCAGGGGCCTGACAAAAACTTAAGATGATATATACCCCACATAACAGCACCAGATGCTGTGGTTTGATGAGGCACAGGTAGAGCAGAAGTAGGAAACAGCACAGGAAGATAAATCGGGTGGCATTACACCTGACCTCTGGTGAGCCCTTTGTGCCGCCCCCAAATCCACCACGTTCTCCAGGCCAACTCAGTCCCCCATGGTGTAGGATGACTTTTTCATACCTTCTCTCTCCTCAACTCCAGGTCCTCCTTCCCATCCTCACTTACTGCCTCTGGCCTTGATTTTTATTTTACAGAGAGAAAAAGGAACAGCCAGAAGAGAGTGCCCACAAGCCCTTGTGACCTCATCTGCCCACCTCTCCCCTAGCCCATACACATCGCCTTCTCTTCTACAGCCTTTCTGGCTTCAATAAACAGCAACACCTTCCTTGTCTGCCTGTCCAGTGTCCTGTTGTTCTCTCGTATCCCACTTCTGGTCCAGCAATCCCCTGGCAAGTCCCATTGGCTCTATCTCCAGACTAAATGCATTTCTTGTCACTCCAGTGACACCTCCTGGGCCTAAGCCACCATCCTCTCTCCCTCATGGACTACCACAATAGCTTCCCATGACATCGCCCTGCTCATCCTCTCCCCCTGCAAGTGGTTTCCAACACAGCAGCCACGAAGGTCCTTACGCAATGTCACTTCTCAGTGCAAACCTCTCCATGGCTCCCATCACCTTCAGAGGAGAGGGTTAAGCCTCTGCAGTGGCTGACAAGAGCCTACCATCTGGCCCTTGGAGCTGCCCCTCTTACCCATCTCCCCTTTGATCGCTCAGCCTTCATACATCTGGTCTCCCTTTTGTTCAGTGAACACCCCCAGTGTGTCCCTGCCCCTGTGGCTTTCTTCGCACTTGCCCTCTCCTGTGTCTGGATGTTTCCTCCCAGACACCTGCAGAGCTCACCCCCATCCACTCAGTGCCCTGCTTATTATCTTTTCAGTGAGGCCTTCTCTGTTTAATCAGCAAACCTCACATCCCCTAACCTCTCTCTCTGCCTCATTTTTTCCACAACACACATGACCAAGGCTGACTCTAGCTCATACTCTGAGCTACCATACTGGTGCAGAACCTGAACTCCTCTGCCAAGGAGATATCTCCATCCAGAGGCCATCTTCTTGTCTGGTCACAAGTGCCCCTTCTCTGCCCACCCAGACCCCAGACACGCCCGAAGGAGTGGTACGTGTGCTCTTATACACCTGTCATTGCCTGCACACGCAGAAAGGGAGCATCTGGACACCCTGGGGGATGAGAAGCAACGTCAGTGGGTGACTCAGATGGTCACTGGCTGTGTGCATGCAATGTTGGTGTGGGTATGCCCTTCTGAGTGTGTGTATCCCTGTGTGTGCCATTATGGGGTTTACGTAGGAAACTTCCCACGGCTCCAGAATCTAACCTAAAGGTCTGCAATATTCCCATATGGGTAGTTTATACCTGCAATGTGAATGACTCTCCCATAAAAGTAGTGACCTTGCATAGGACCCAGCCCCACGTATCATAATCTAGCATGTTAGAGATTTTTCTTGTTTAGTGGTCTGTATACTATATATGTTATTGTTTGAGTTCCCCAACTGGAATATAAGCTCTAATAGAGCTGGGAATGCTAACCCCCGCACAGCCAGAATGTCACTGTGTATATAATCGGCGATCATAAAATACTTGCAGAATGACAAATTCGGTAGGCGTGGCACCCACACCTCTCCACCCCAAAGGCTGCTTCCTGCACACCTCAGCCACTCTCTGCCCAGGGGAGTTTTCAGGCTGCAGGAGCACCCTGGCCTTCCTGCAGGCCAAGCTGGAGATGCCACAAAGTTAATGCCCTAGAGGCAGCCCTCCACCCGTGGCAGGTAATTGAAATCATTCCTTCAGTCCAGATAATGCTGAGTAAATCCTATGTGCAGAGGGACGGGGCTCCAGGTGCTGCAGTAGGACCTTGCTTGCTAATGTATCTGTATAACAACTTCTTTTACTCCCTGACTCACTTCCTTATTCAGGGCCCCCCAACATCAGACCATGGACCACTACAGGTCTGTGGCCTATTAATAACTGGGCCACATAGCAGGAGGGGAGCTTGAATGTAATGCACTCAAATCATCTGGAAACCATCCCCCACCCCTGGTCTATGGAAAAATTGTCTTCCATGGAACCGGTCCCTGGTGCCAATAAGGTTGGGGACTGCTGCTTATTGGTGTTTCCTGGGATTGCCTCCAAATGAACTGCTGGCATTCCTTTCTCAGGGCTTCTTCATGGGGAACCCAAAGAAAACAGTGAGCACACTGATCACGACTGAAGGTTTTGAACCAGGTACGGATTTATAGTCCAAGCTCTGCTTCATTTCCTTAATCAGGTAGTGCCTTGCAAAAGACAGATCAGTATAGAAATGATGGGGGGAAGGGTGGGGGTCTCAAATAGGAGACACCTTAAGACATCTTGCCATTCTTCCCAAACTCGGACATAGCAGTGTGCACAGCAAGTAGAATAGGAGACCGGGGGCATAGCATCTTCGTTGAAGTTCAATAAGAAGGAGAGGTTACTTACCTCTTATATCTCCAGCTATTGGATCTTCTGGACTTGGAGTAGAAACAGGAAAAATGGGAATTCCTAGAAAAATAGTTTATTAAAAAACTCAGAGGATTAAGGAGACAGTAAAATAAAATATTAAATTGCACTAACTAGGAAGAAGCCCTCCCTAATTTAGTGAAAAGTAGCTTGTGGAGACTGACCTAAAGAAAGGCAATATTGCTATATTTAAAATGCATCTAGTAATTGAATCCAGACTGGTCAGACATTCTTATTTACATATTAACAAACAGAAATAGAGATTTTGCGCTCACAATAGCCAAGTCCCAGACTAAGCAGGATGACTTGACTTCTTTAATTGGTTTTTATTGGTTTTTAATGTAAAATTGAGACTAGATTTTTAAAAGTATTTTCTTACAAGATTCCCCCCCCCCCAAATTTTGTTTACACCATAATATTACTTCAGGTTTCATTTCTCCACTAAAAAGGAAAATACAGTTTCTGCTCAGCCTCCATCCAATAACTGTAGATTCTAAGTTGATTGAGTCCTGATTTGGTATTACTGTGTTCTGGCTTAAAGTTGGTTCATTTAAACATCGGATGATCATATAATTTATTCTTCACACCAGGACATTTGGCAGTGAAAGCGGCACTAGTTTAACAACTACCCTGGGACAGTGTGAGCCTGGACTCCTAGCCACCAAGTCATGGGTGACCTGCCCCCTTTCCCCCACAGCTCAGTGTGCTCTTCCTGTGATTGCAGGGTCGTGAGTGTGGGAATGGGCAGGACTCATGCAGCACTGGGGGCTCTTGTCCTAACACCAACTTAAGTTTTTATTTTGTGGCTGAATGATCAGACCATGGCTCTAACCACAATCTGCATAGTCGATTTCATAGACGCTCCTGCCTCATGTTCTACAGTATTTCTAACAGATACATATTTTTCTCTCTAAGATGCTGAGACATTCACTGAGATCGCTGCAGTGGGGTGAGGTGGAGGCCTACAATAACGTGGCCTACTGCATCCTGGGAAAGAGGAAACACATCCCCCTGTCACCTAAACTGTGACACACACTACGTGTATGCAAACAAACATCTAGAAGCCATGACATCAATTCTAGGCTCACGAAGAAAAATCACAGATGTGGATTACTAAGGTGAAATTGCCAATATTTGACCCTTTTGACCCAATGAGATGGCAATGTCTATGGTACAACCTAACACTTTGGACATAAAAAGGACTATAAAACATTCTTGTATCAATTTTATGTTCCAAACTTTTAAAAACACTTTCATGTAAATACAACCTACCGGGCCCCATTTGTACCCTCCTCCACTGTCCACCACCTGCCATGTCCTCAGCTATTAATGCACAAAGCCCAACTATGTGCCAAGAAGGGAGGCCTTTTTTTTTGCAGTGGTACTTACTCACGCAAAAAGGGAAATTGTAGTATCCGACAGCACACTTCTCACAGTTGTCTCCGTGGAAATTTGGCTTGCAGGTACAGCGGCCTGAGCCCTGCTCACAATCATCCGTATGCTCAGGGTTACAGCTGCAAGCTTAGAGAAATTTCAGTTTTCAAAGGATCAGTCTGCTGCACTTACTAAAGCAAACACGTCTCGATACTTCTCAGGCTATGTTTAACACTTCATCATTGGTCTAGAGTTATTCTTGAAAGGGTACATCCTGTTTTCCACTTCATACATAGTTCCCATTGGCTGAACCCCATGGGCCCACAGAGATGAGCTTTAATGAGCATCCACACTGAGATGTTCTCAAGAATGTAGTTGATTATACTGAGTTCTGCCCAGCTCACCACAGAAGAGGGAAAGCCTGCACCAACTACAATCAGAGGGGTGGTGGCTGTGTGCTGTAGCTGCTGGCAGGTCTGCTGGGCACAGCTTCTCCTGCCCAACTGTGATGTCCACATCGGTCATCATCACACAGCTGTGGTGTGAACTCATGTGGGATGCCTCGACGTGGATATATAATCTACAGACAGCATATCAAGATTGTGCCCATAATCCAAATATTAGATTCAAACGATGTTGCTTACTGAAGGCAGTTTTTGTAACCAACACAATTATCAGGTTTGCATTTCAGAGGGACATACTTAGGGTATAAGAGGTTTGGTAAACCCCTCACTTGGGAGCTTCCCTTGTCCCAGCAAATCCTCACCTGTACAGCAGAAATACTGTCATAGCCCAGCTAGGTACATGTCCCATGAGGAACTGGGAGGATGGAGAAACTGTGAGCAGTCAAGGGCCCTCCAGCTCCCTCAGCTCAGCCCAGATTCTCCTGGTGTCCTTTGCTTAATTTGTTTAGGATTTTTGTGTCCTGTGGATTCTTTGTGCTAAGCCTCTAATATCTCCCTGAGACTACTTTGATGACAAAAAAAAAAGAAACTAGAAAAGTGATGGAAAGTTGAGGTTTCTAACAAGGGATGATTGCATTCACAAGGTCGGTCTTCCTTTGCCAATGCCTATCTTATGTGGGTGCAAGAAAATGATGGACATATTACTTTACTTCGTAGGATGATGTGGAGGAGGGAAGGAAAACAGGAACACACTCAACAACTTACTGTCCTAGAGAGAGACAGATCAGAGTTCACACATTCAATCCTTCAGACTCTGATGTCCTCAGATCTTAATGATATGATGAATGAATGTTGGAAATGGTGGGACACAGAGACCAGCTTCAGGACTGGGGTTTTCTCCAACCATGGCAGCCAGAGAACCATGGAGGCCAAAAAACAGGAAAGAGCCCAATAGGATACACATGCAGGACAAAGTCCATAATTAACCCTCTGACTGATAATTCCACAGGGAAGAAACAGCAGCATTTTTCTGTACAATGGATGTGGGATAGCATGGTGATTCCAGATACAAGTAAACTATTTCCTGGATTCACCAGTTAGTGGTTTTGTCACCTGGGCCAAAATTTGTAACTACTCAGACCCTTTGGTTTTCCCATTTCTAAAAATGAGAAAATTAATACAATGTCCTAAACTTATTGTGAGATCTAAATAAGACATTGTGAAAGTATTTAGGCAAGGCCTTGCATATAGCAAATGCTTGATAAATCATAGCTATTTTAAATAGTGGGACTATTATTAAATCCTTGTAAAATCTTTACTATGTTGACTTGATGCTAGCCCTGAAAAAAATTTAAAATTATCAGAAACCATAGAAACATGTCACAACAGGAAACAGAGGGACTCACATTAGTTGCAGGCCTAGTGTGTGACAGGCCCTATGCTTAGTGTTCTCTTAGGGGCTCTGCAGGGCATTTCATTTAATCTTAGGGAGTATATTACCATTTCTACTTACATATAAGAAGTCTGAGGCTTAGAGAGATTATGCACCTGCCTGAGGTCACACAGTAAGGAGTGAACCAATAATATGGAGAACGAGGGAAAGACAGGAACTACTAATGGATGGGGATTTAGCCTGGTGACCTCCCCAAAGCAGCACGCACAGTGTCAGACACACCAGGTTGAAATGAAACTTACGGATGCAGCCGTGGGGGGCATCGACTGGAACTCCATGAGGGCGATAATAACCCTTAGCACACTTTTCACAGTTTATACCAGCTGTGTTATGCTAGAAAGAAACAAAAGAAATGTAGAGGTATAGTGCTGAAGAAGTCTTTATTCTGTGCTATTCACCCAGCGAAATAATTCTGTTGTATACACCTGTAATTCAGTCACTCACACGCACACAGACACACAGTATTGATCTTGACCTTCGGTCTGCAAGACTTACCACAGGATATTGGTTTACATTTGGCTCTGGAATTTTTTTCTCATTGGAAGAGGAAATGAGAGTAAGTACCATGACCTGGAAAACCCAGGTTCCCCCACCCCATCACAGAATTTGCTTGATGAAGTACCTGATACTTGAGTGAGAAAAAAAAGCTCAAGAGGACCACTCTTCAAAGCTTTATTCAGAAGAAATGTGGGTAATAAATCACCCTTAGTTTTACCCAAGGAATAAAAAGGTCATGTATGTATTTTTACCATCTCTGCTTTTGGAAGAAATCACATATACAGATCCTCTTCTCTTGCCATTCTAATTTTATCTGTACTTTAGTCATGAAACCATTTCCTAAACATTTCTGTTACATGAACAGAAAATATGGGCATGAGTCTCATACACAGAGCTCATTTTAAAGTATAATAGTAGGCAGCTTTTTATATTTCATGATTAATCCTTTTAATGGCCACAAATCAGATTACCCAACATGCATCACCAATTTCCAAGAACTGTACACCATGGATCCAGCTCAATTCTGCCTCTCTTGCTCTCTAATTTGGAAACAGTTAGAAGGATAGTGTTCTTTCATTAATGAAGGGAAAGGCAATTGGAAATCAAAAGAACAAATATAACACACTTGGACCCAAAAAGAGTCTGCATAGAATCACAGAGGGGAGAACAAAGACGCTTTCTGTATCCTCTCCCCTTTTTTAGATGATTTTATTAATTACAGGCTTTTATTTATTACCACTCCTTGTCCTGTGGGTGAAAATCTGAATTCACTTTAACATTGAAGTCTAAAACCACACTGGCCACTTCTCTGACTTAACATTTACATGCATAAACATTCTGGGCAAATAAGAAACAGCTGTAGTCCACCCTTCTTCCCATCAAATGCCAGTGAGCCTCTCTGTTGCTTGCCACTGTGACTTATAATAGACAGAGAATATCAGGTTAACCTTGGCTCCCCCATTTTTCCCAGTGGAGTAGGAAATGAAAAGTTCTCTGAAGGCTCTCTCCTCTTACACAAAGCTTGGTCAGTGAAGCAGCTGCCGCAGAGAAGTTACATTTTTAAGGCACAAACAACAGCAACAAGTGACCAAAAGAAAAAAAAATCACCCCAAAGATGGCATAATGCCTGTAGCTTGCCTTCAGATCTCAGGTAGTTGTCCAGAACCCACACGGAGCCCTGAAGGTGATGACACACCCTTTTCTATGGACACCCGAGGTCATGGTTGGACCAAGGTCAGATTGAGACCTACAGACAGTGGCTCCCTAATTTCTGTATTGGAAGCAATGAAGAAGCAATCTCATTGGGAGGGGTGGGTACTTGAATTTACATTTACAGGACACTAAACAAGATGGGAAAACCTCAGCTGCCCAAGCTCACGGGTAGGATAGGCATGAATAGGATCTATGCCAGAGATGAGCCTGCCATCACACCCTCTCCTTTGGCGCCTCCGAGAGAAGCCAGGAATGCTCTCCTAGAAACCCAGCCCTGCTCTAATCATTCTTTGGTCTTAACTCCTCTAAGCAAAATTTCCAAGGTGCTTTGTGATCTCCAGGCTAAAACCCATCTCTGTCTCTCTCTATTCCTTGACCATGCGCACAACACTGTAGCTGACTTCCATTTCTGTGGACCTCAAGCACATGGGAAGTGCACTGTGGTCCACACGCTCCTGCAAAGCACCGGTCTGATTTTCCTTCCTAAGGCCAACACGATCTGGCCCCTGCTACCTCTCTGATTTGTCTACCCCTGCCCACTCCTCTCTGGCCACACAGGGCCCCTTGCTCCCTCTCAAGGCCCTTTGCCCTGCATCCTCTCTGCCTGGAACACTCTCTCCAAGACATATGCCTAGCTCATCCTCTTGCTTCTTTCAGGTCTTCACTCAAATGCCAAATCCCAGGGAACTGGCCACCCTATTTAAAACATCACATCCCCAAGGCAATACTTAAAATAGCAAACCCAAGAACTAAAATCAAATCAATTCCACATGAGAATATGGTCATCTCTGGTAAGTGACTGCCTGAAGAATAATAATCTGGCTCCTTCACATGCTGGCTGCCTGGCTGCCTAAAAGTCCCCAGGCTCAGCCTGCCTATGATGTTTCTACTGCCTGTTACCAGCCAGAGCTGATGGTAGATAGTTATAACTCGCCCATTACTAGTACCACATAGGAAAGGTGGGAAACAGCCAGGCTAACTGGTGCTGTGCTGTTGACTGAATGTCTGTGACCCCTAAACCCCCAATTCATATATTGAAACTTGATCCCTGATGTGATGGTATTTGAAGACGGGGTGTTTGGGAGGTAGGGAGATCATGAGGGCGGGGCCCTCCTGATACAACTCGTGCCCTTATGAGAAGAGAGAGAATTTCTGCACCAGAAGGATACAACAACTAGAGGGCAGTCATCTGCACACCAAAAAGTGGGCCCTCACTGAACACTGGACCTGCCAGCACCTTGATCTTGGACTTCCCAGCCTACAGAACTGTGAGAAATAACTTTATTATTTAATCCATACATACTATGGTATATTTATTCAAGCTGCCTGAAGTGACTCAGGCAACTGCTGTGGGATACATGTTCTACCAGCAAATTCAAACTTCATCTGGAAGCATCACCTTGTGGCTCACCCAGGCCACTGGCCCTGCCGCAGCCACACTCTCTGTCCTCCATTCCTTGTCAAGACTCCCCATGTCCCTGTGCATCCAGCGCAAGGTGACACTTTTTCTGAAAATGAAGAGCCAATTGTCCCAACATCATATATGTCCACCCTTCTCTTCCACTAAAAATGCCAATTTTACTGTAAACCAAAGTTTAACATCTGCAAGAATATGTTTCTAGATTCTCTATTAGAATTTATTGAACTATTTACTCCTGCATTGAGTCCATACTCAGTACAGATTCACGGTATATTTTGATATCTCTGAAGACAAATTTCCTCCGCAATTATTCACCTATTCTCATATATTATTTTATCAATAAGAACTTTAGATTCATTCAGTCAATCTTCATTAAAAATGTCCTATTGGACTGCCAATATTTTGTTGGGGATTTTAGCGCCTATATTCATCAGAGATACTGGCCTGTAGTTTCCTTTCCTTGTTGTGTCTTTGTCTGGTTTTGGCATTAGAATGATACTGGCCTCGTAAAAAGGAGTTTGGGAGACTTCCTCTTCTTGAACTTTTTGGAATAGATTGAGAAGGTTAGGAGTTAGTTCTTCTTTAAATGTTTGCTAAAATTCACCTGTGAAGCCAGGGCTTTTGTGTGCCGGGAGTTTTTTGATTGCTACTTCAGTTTCACTAGTTGTTATTGGTCTATTCAGGCTCTCTGCCTCTTCTTGATTCAGTTTTGGAAGATTGTATGTTTCCATAAATTTGTCCATTTCATGGCATATAGCTGTCTGTAATAATTTCTTACAATCCTTTGTATTTCTGTGGTATCAGTTGTAGCTTCTCTTTCATTTCTGATTTTATTTATTTGGGTCCTCTCTCTTTTTTTCTTAAAGAGTCTGGTTGGAAGTTTGTCAATTCTGTTTATCTTTTCAAAGAACCAACTCCTAAATTCATCTTTTGAATTGATTTTTTTTAGTCTCTGTCATTTATTTCTGCTCTGATCTTGATTATTTCCTTCCTTCTACTCACTCCGGGATTTGTTTGTTGTTGTTTCTCTAGTTCTTATAGATGTAGGGTTAGGTTGTTCATTACTAAATCAACAAACAACAAGTGCTGGCAAGGATGTGGAGAAAGGGAACTCTAGTGCACTGTTGGTAGGAATGCAGACTGGTGCAGCCAATGTGGAAAACAGTATGGAATTTCCTCAAAAAACTAAAAATGGAATTGCTTTTTGATCCAATGATTCCACTGCTGGGAATATACCCTAAGAACCCTGAAACAGCAATTCAAAAGAACCTATGCACCCCAATGTTCATAGCAGCACAATTTACAATAGCCAAGTGCTGGAAACATCCTTAGTGCCCATCAGTAAATGAATGGATCAAAAAACTATGGTACATTTACACAATGGAATTCTATGCAGCAGAAAGAAAGGAGCTCCTACCCTTTGCAACAGCATGAATGGAACTGGAGAGCATTATGCTAAGTGAAATAAGCCAGGTGGTGAAAGACAAATACCATATGATCTCACTTATAAGAGGAACTTAATGAACAAAATAAACTAACAAGCAAAATAGTACCAGAGGCATGAAAACAAAGAATAGACTGACAGCAACCAGAGGGGAGAGGGGAGTGAGATAAGGGTGGAAAGAAAGGGAAGGGACTAGTCAGGGAACAGTATAAAGGACCCACGGACATGGACAGCAGGGTGGGAATTGACTGTGGGAGCAGGGGGTGGGCTGGGTGGAATAGGGCAAAGGGGGAAAAATTGGGACAACTGTAGTAGAATAACAATAGAATATTTTTGAAAATTAAAATAAAAAATATCCTATGGAATTCTGATTGCAATTGTACTGAATTTATAGACCGGTTTTGTAGAAATGGTATATTTATAATATCGAGTCTGGAGACACATTATGGCTTTCCATATTGGTCTTCTTTTATAAACTCCAATAAAGTTTTATAGGTTTGAATGCAGCTTCACAGTTAATTTCTTCTATCTGTTGCCTCTTGGAGTCTCTCCAAATCATCCACAAATCACAGCTGTGTTCTCCTGCATGTGTGTGCTTCTGTTTTATATCTTTCTAGAATCTCTTGAAATTCTTGGTCTGTTAATAATACTCTTTCTTATTTTTCATCCTGCTATGCATTCTAGAAGGAGAGGGTGTTTTGCTTATTTATTATCTTTTGTGTCATATTGTGGGATTTGTTGCAGGAGGGAATCTAGTCACATGAGCTTCATCTGTTTCTTGATCCCATCTCTTAGCTTTGTGCAGTGTTTGGGGGGCGGTGGCGGGGAGACCACCAGTTTGGATATGGTAAGACCAACACATCAAGGACACAAACAGCTAGGGAGCAAGTTCAAGACTTAGATCAAAAGTCATGTCTCCACAGAAGAAGCTAAAGACTCTGTTTTAGTTCATGAAGGCAAATTATCTTCAAGCATCATCTCACACAAACTGGGTAATCTTCAATGTTAGTTAAGAACATCAATCTTTCATTAAAGGGAAAGAAACTGGGGAGTCACTGACAAGAATGTTGTGTCCCTTGCCTTCTTTTTTTCATTGCTCTTTACCCCCCGAATTTTGTTGTAAAATACTTAAAGTTGTACAGTGAACACCTACACATGCCATATGTAGAAGTTACCATGAACATTTTACTATATTTGTGTTATCACATAATTATCCATTTACTCTTTCCCTATCCATCCACCAGTCCATCTTATTTTTTATGCATTTCAAAATAAATTGTAGATATCAGTCCCTTTTTCCCAAAAGTTTAGCATGCATATAATTAACTACATTTCAAGGTTTGCCTACAGTTTTTTGGTGTGAAATTTATATACCAGTACAGATCTCTTAATTGTACATCAGTGAGTTGTGACAAATGCATACATCTGTGAACCCCAAATCTCTATTTAGATATAGAGCAACACCATCACCTCGGAAAGTTTCCCATGGTCCTTCCCAGTCAATCCCCATCACCAACTTCCTGGAGCCAACCAGAGTTCTGATTTTTCCCACTGTTAATTAGTTTCTCTTGTTCCAGAATTTCACTTAAATGGCTTTCATACTATATGCATTCCATTTTGCAAGTTTCTTTCATTTAGCATGGTGTTGTTAAGATTCTTGCATGCTGTTGCATGCATCACTAGTTTGTTCCTCTCTATTGTTCATTGCTATTCCATTGTTCAAGTGTGTCAAACTTTGTTCATCCATTCTACTATCGATAGGTCCCTAGGCTACTCCCATTTGAGTGCTATTGTGCTTAAAGCTACTAAAAACTTTTTGTAAACATACATTTCCACTTCTCATGGATAAATGCCTATGAGTGAAATTTGTGAGTCATAGAGTAGGTGTTTGCGTTAATTTTATTTTAAAAACTGCTAAAACATTTCCCAAAGCAGTTGTATCATTTCTTCACTCACACCAACAATGCATGCTAGTACAGTTGTTCCATACTCTCACCAAAATTAGTAGTAATTCATAATTTTAATTTGCATTTCTCTGGTAACTAATAATGTTAAGCCATTTGTTGCATGCTTATTCGCCATTCACATGTCTACTTTTGTGAGGTGGCTGTTCAAATCTTTTGTGTAGCCCTGACTGGTGTAGCTCAGTGGATTGAGTGCCAGCCTGTGAACGAAAGGGTCACTGGTTCGATTCCCAGTCAGGGCACATGCTTGGGTTGTGGGCTGGGTCCCCAACAAGGGGCACATGAGAGTCACCCACACATTGATGTTTCTCTCCCTCTCTTTCTCCCATCCTCCCCTCTCTAAAATAAATAAATAAAATCTTTTAAAAATCTTGTGTATCTGATTGGGTTATTTGTCTTTTCATTATTGAGCTGTGGGAGTTCTTTATATATCCTGGATACAAACCACTTGTCAGATTTATGTTTTGTAATATTTTATCTCTATCTGTAGCTAGCCTATTAATTTTCTTAATAGTATCTTTTGTGAGCACAAATTTTAAAGTCTGATGACATTTGTCAGTTTTTTATGGTTATTGCTTTCCGTGACCTAAGAAAACTTGTCATCCTTTGAATTGCAAAGATATTCTCCTGTATTTTTCTCTAAAGGTTTATAGTTTTAGCTTTAATTTAGTTTTTTATATGATTTGAGGTAGGGATCAAGGTTTATTTTTCCCATATAAATATCCAGTCATTTCAGACCGTTTTGTTGAAAGGACTTTCTCCCCACCCTACCACCCATTGAATTGCTTTGGTATTTTTATCAAAAAACAAATGTCTGTATAAGTATGGATCTGTTTCTGTGCTCCCTATTCTGTCAGACTGATCTGTCTGTCCTATCTTGACATCACACTGTTTTGATTACTGTAGCTTTATAGTTAGTCATAAAGTAAGATCATATAATTTCTCTTCAAGATGGTTTTGGATATTCTATATTATTTATATAACCATATAAACTTTAGAATCCATTTGTCAATTTCTACAAAAAAAAAAAAGGCCCTGCATTGAATCTTTAGAACAATTTAGGGAGAACTGATACATTGATAGTGAGTCTTCCAATATATAAATATGTTATATCTTTTTATTTATTTAGGTCTTTCTAAATTTCTCTCAGCAATGTTATTTAACTATAATATAGAGGTCTTGCGTATATTTTGTTCAATTTATTCCTAAGAATTTTATGTTTTTGACACTATTTTAAACTGAATATTTGTTTCATTTTCCTGTTGCTTTCTACTAGTAGATGAAATACAATTATTTTCAATATAATTTCCTTGTATCCTGCAGTTCACTTTTTAGTTATAGTAGTTGTTTTGTATGTTCCTTAGGATTTTCTACATAAATAATCATGTCATCTATAAATATAGGTACTTCTACTTTTTCCTTTCGAATCTTAATGCCTTTTACTTCCTTTTCTTACCTTAGTGCAATAGTTAGAACCTCCAGAGTGCTGTTTGAAAGAAGTGGTGAAAAGCAATCTTCCTTGCCTGTTCCTGAACTTTAGAAGGAAATAGTTCAATAGTTCACCAATAAGATGATAATACTTATAGGTTTTTCAGGAACCTATCAAATTGCAGAATTTCATTTCTATTACTAGTTTGCTAACATTTTGTCATAAAATGGGTATTTGTTTTGTCTAATGATATTTTATAAGGTTCTTCTCCTTTATTCAAATATGATTATACAGATAGACTTCTGAATGCTCCATCAACCTTGCTTCCCTGAGATAAACCTTACTTATCGAAACTTATTATCTTTATAATATATTACTGAATGCTATTTTCCAGTATTCTGTTAAATATTTTTGAATCTATGATGTTCATAAAAGATATAGGTCAGTAATTTTATTTTATGTACTGTCTGTCAGGTGTGCTGTTAAGATTATGCTGACCTCATCAAATAAGTTGGAAAGTGTTCTTTCCTCTGTTTTCCAAAAGAACTTATGTAAATTGGTGTTATATCTTCCTTAAATGTTTAACAGAATTTGGCAGTAAAACTATCTGGGCCTGGAACTTTCTTTAATGCAAATTTTTTATAATAAACTCAATTTCTTTTATAGATATAGGGCTATTCAGATGTTCTGCTTTAATGTGTTATTAGTTTATTAAGTAGTAGTTTTCCAAACATCTTTCCATTTAATCTTGGTTGGCACAAATTTGTTCATAATATTCTTGGATTTTCTTTCCAATGTCTACAATAATTCTAATGATAAACCCACTTTTGTATATGATATGCTGGTAATTTGTAACCTCCTTCTTTTTCCCTGACCAGTGCAGCTGGGAGCTGATTGATTTTGTTCACCTTTACAAAAGGCCAGCTTTTGGTTCTGTTAAGTTTCTTTTTTTTTTTCTTTTTTTTCTTTTAATTGTTGTTTTTGTACAGTTTTCTGTCTTCTATTCCCATCCCAGCCCACCGCCCCAGGCCTCCCCACCTCCCTTCCATTTCCACCCCCCAGTTTTTGTCCATGTGTCCTTTATACTTGTTGCTCTAAACCCTTCCCCTTTTATTGTTTGCATGTTTTCTCTTTTGTTGACTTCTGCTCTTATCTTTACTATTTTCTTACTTCTACTTACTTTGGATTTATTTTGCTCTTCTTTTACTAGCTACTTAAGGTAGAACTTTGGGTCATTGACTTTAAACTTTGTATTCTAACATAAACATACAAAGCTGTGAATTTCCCTTTAGCTTCAACCCACAAATTTGGATGTGTTGTGGGTTTTTTTCCTATTTTTTAAAATATATTTTATTGATTATGCTATTACAGTTGTCCCATTTCCCCCCTCTCATTCCCCTCCACCCTGCATCCCCCCTCCCACCCACATTCCCCCCTTTAGTTCATGTCCATGTGTCATAAGTTCTTTAGCTTCTGCATTTCCCACACTATTCTTACCCTCCCCCTGTCTATTTTCTATCTACCATCTATGCTACTTATTCTCTGTACCTTTTCCCCCCTCTCTCCTCCTCCCACTCCCCTGTTGCTAACCCTCCATGTGATCTCCATTTCTGTGTTTCTGTTCCTGTTCTAGCTGTTTGCTTAGTTTGCTTTTGTTTTAGGTGTGGTTGTTAATAACTGAGTTTGCTGTCTTTTTACCGTTCATATTTTTTATCTTCTTTTTCTTAGATAAGTCCCTTTAACATTTCATATAATAAGGGTTTGGTGATGATGAATTCCTTTAACTTGACCTTATCTGAGAAGTGCTTTATCTGCCCTTCCATTCTAAATGACAGCTTTGCTGGATAGAGCAATCTTGGATGTAGGTCCTTGCCTTTCATGACTTGTGTTTTTATTATTACTTAATTTAAAATCTTTCCTAATTGCCCTCAAGATTTTTTCTTTGATAAGGATTATTTAGAAGCATGTTGCTTCAAATGTAAGAGTTTTCCTAGTGATCTATCTCAGTAAACTATTATCATAAAATTGGCTATTTTTCCTTTTAATTTTGTCCAATTTTGCTTTATGCATTTTAAACCTCTGTTATTATGATCCTTTAATTGTGATGAAATATCTCTATCTCTATTAATGCTTTTTCTACTAAAATCTATTTTATCTGACAATAATATTGCCACTGTATCCTTCTATTGTTTATTTATTGAAAACACATTTTTCCACTCATTAGCTTTCAACCCCTCTATGTATATATATATTTAAAATGCACCTCTTACACACAGAATATATCAAGTTGAGTCTTGCTTTCTTATCCATTCTGACAACTTTTGCTTTTGAATTAGAGTGTTTAGTTCATTAACATTTAATCTATGTATGGACAGGATTGGAAATAGGTTTATCATTTTTTAATTTATTTTCTATTTTCTCCATTTTGTGTGTGTCTGTGTGTATGCATATTTCATCCTTCTGTTCCTTCTTTCCTCCCTTATTTGGATTATTTGTATATTTTTAAAAACTATAGTACATTTAAATTTACCTATCGGCCTTTTAGCTATGCCTCTTTGCATTATTTTTGTTAGTTAATTGCTTTAGGGATTACAATGTACATCCTTAACTTCTCACAGTCCGATCAGGGTTAATATTGTACCACTGTATGAACCATGTAGAAACCTTATAGTCTTATATGTCCTACTTGTTATTTATACTATAGTTTCATATGTATACATATTATATCTACACAAATTATAAATCCCACAATATAATGTCACAATTTTTAGTTTAAGAATATCTAATTTTTTTAACTTTTAATACTTCTTTATATTTACCTAGACATTTATAATCAAATACTCTTCATTTCTTCCTGAGGATCTGAGTTTCCATCATAAATCTTTAACTTAAAAAAACTTGCTTTAGCATTTCTGGCTTTATTTTATTGATGAAATATTTTTTTTCTGTTTTCCTTCTTGAAGGATATTTTTGCTAAATACAAAATTCTGAGTCCACAATTTTTTTCTTTTAGCACCACTATCTTGTGGCCTTCATAGTTTCTAATGAGATGTCCACAAACATTGTTATGTGTTGTTTTTCTGCCTACTTTCAAGATTTTCACTTTGTCTTTGGTTTTCAGCAGTTTGATTGTTAGGCCCAGAGGTGATTTTCTTTGTATTTATCCACCTTTGAGTTCACTAAATCTCTTAATTAATACCCAATTACAGATTTAAGGAATTTTCTGCCATTGTATCATCTTCTTTTTCTTTTTTCCCTTCATTCTCTCTCCTCTATTCTGGGATTCCAATTACATGTGTGTTAGACCCTTTGCTATAATCTCTGTTCATTTTTTAAAATCTTTTTCTTTCTCTTTGTCAGACTAGATAATTACCATCAATTTATCTTCAGATTTGCTGACTCTTCTGTTTTCTTCATCCTGCTATTAGACCTATAAAGTGAATTTTTAATTCAATATATTGTATGTTTTAGTTCTGGAATTTTCATTTGGTTCCTTTCATCATTTTTATTTCTCTGCTGATATTTATTGTCCCTTAATTGTGAACATATTTTAATTATATCTGTGAGCATAATTATAACAGCAGCTCTAAAATCCTTAACTGTTAACATCAACATCTGGGTTATCTCAGGATTGATTGATTTTCAGGTCTTTATTGATTTCTCATGCGAATAGGTCACTTTTTTTTGGTTCTTCAAGTGTCAATAAATTTTGAATTGTATCCTGGACATTATAAATATTATATTATAGAGGCTCTGGAGTCTGTAATATTTCTCTAAAAAAATATTTCACTTTGTTTTGAGACAATCAATTTTACTTAAACTGCAAACTCTGACTCTAGAGTGGTAACTCAAATCTCAAATAAATTATTGTAGTCTTAGCTGAAATCCATCTTGTGTATGAATAGCTCAGGGGTCAGTCATAAACTTGAGAGGAATTTATACACTGATTTAGGGATTTATTCTCAATTTCTTTTTCCCTGGACTCCCCACTCACTTTCCAAAAGTTATGATTATCCCAAGCCCTGCCCTCTTGTGCTTCAAGCCCTATATCTGAAGGAATTTTAGCTAAACCACAAGGTACCAACTTTGACCTACCTGCTGGCTAAAAGTTAAAAAAAAAAAAAGTAACTCCCCCTAAGCTGATCTCTTTATCCAGTGGCAGCTCTTCTCCAATACCTTCCTGCTTATGTTTATTCCCCAATGTCTTCAGATCATTGTTTTGGAAAGAGGGTCTATTCTGGTTTTTGTTTTTGTATTTTGTCTATAGTCTGTAGTTGTCTTCAGGGAGGTTTGGGTCCTGTTGGAGCTACTAAACTATAACAGAAGCAAAGTTCTTTTCTTGCTCTTTGATTATGAAAACAATATAAAAGTTAATTATTCTTAAATTTTAAAATGGCTAAATGATATAGTTTATGCTCTGTGTGTGTGTATATATGTATATATATATAACATATATATATAACTTAAATAAAGGCATTTTAAAATTAAATTGGAAAAAAGTGCAATGAACCTAAACAGAACTTCAATAATTCTTTTACAAAAGAAAAATGCTTTTGCAGAGCCATTATGAAAAAAACTAGATTGATGTCTTTCTGGAACAGCAAAGTACAAAACATAATATCATTGAGAGAAGGAAAAGGAGGAACAATGTATTTTAAAGATACATTGAAGGGGCTTGACCCTTCATCTGCAGAAAGCATTCCACCTACATACCTTAGTCCAAATCTTCTGCAATTTTAATTTGCATCAAATTACCTGAAAATCTTGTTGTGCATAGCTGTAAAGAGATCCTTGAATCTTTCACTTATACGTGAAACTCTGTGATTTTCACTTATACATGAAACTATTTAACCTATATTTTACTTGTATTTTAATTATCTGCAAAGACAGAGGATATAAAGGGTGTAGAGTGACAGACAGGTGGAGAATGGTGGGGCTCTCTAAGCATGTGTGACCCTGGGTCGATATACATGGGCAGCTCACGAAAAGAGTACCTTTTTAACAAAACATCACTCTAAAAGCACACAAGACTGAGTGACAATATAGACCATTTTCATGGGCATTATACCCTCTTCAGCCATACTCTCCTCTTGGTTAATTTCTGGTGAACCCAACTGTCCTATATAAAAGATGAAAAATCAGTGTTTCATATTTGGTGTCAATGGCAGACATCATTAACTAATCCTGATGTATTTTCTCAGTGAATCTAGATTCAAAATCTGTCTGAACACTGGATTTAGGGTCAGCACTGAGGTTGACAGTTATTTTCCTCTAATTGTAGAGCCTTTATACCCTAAGGTGGGTGGATAGCAGTCTGGAGGACAGCCAGGAATTCTCCTCTCTAGTTAGGCAAAGATAAATGAAGAACGTAATCAACAGAGTATGCACAAACATGCATCAGTCCATTTCCCCTTCAACCCCTAAACTAGAGCCAGATGACAACCTGTGTGTACAAAAGCGGAGAAATGATTTCAGAAAATGCTTTCAATTGCTTATAACTTTCTTGACATCTTTTTGGGGAGCAGGGCTTAATTAATGTCTACTTCCTACCATGACACATCCATTCTACTTAGATAATGCCTCACCTGACAATTAATGCATACCCCTCCACCTGCATAGATGCCTTGGGTATTCAAGCTTGCCTGCTGCTTCTCGACTTCTGCATCGTAGTAACAGTCGATGGCGTGGCCATGGCAGTTGCATGCTGAAAAGGGCATTCTAAGTTAATATTACTTCATGACTACAAGACACTTAGTAAATTCTCCCAGAGGATACTACTGCTTATTGAACTATAATAAAGTCCCTTTTGGAACACCAGGGATACTCTAAGTGGAAAATTTTAGGGACTTTGACATAAAGTTCAATCTATAAATATATGCATTTGTAGCTTCTTTCATTTGATATTACGTGGGAGAGGTTTCTCTTTCAAAACAATAAAGGATATGTAATTACAACAAATTAAGTTATCATGCACAAAGAGAACATCACTATTACTGCTAATACTACTATTAACAAGAATAACTGAGTTCCTGGTACACTGTAAAAAGTGCTTTATATGCATTATCTCAATTGGTGAAACAACTCTCTAAGGCAGGTACTATTTTTCCCTTAGGCCAGATGTGGCGGCTGAGGCTCAGAGATGTTAAGGGATGTGCCTCCAGGTGCACAGCTCATAAATAAGAGAGGCAGAATCCTGAACTGTCTTTGACTCCAAAGCCTATTCTCTAAGCCCATATTCTAAGCCTTTCATCTCAGCACTATTTATAATAGTAACAAACTGGAAATAATCTTAATGTTCAATTATAGAGAAATGGTTAAGCAAATAATAGTGTTATTGCTTGACCTTCTGTTTCAAAACGTAAAGAATTGCTTGAGTTTTGTTTACAATAGAGCGCATTCTCCAGAACACAGTGGGAACTCAATAAACACTTTTTGGATACACTTAAATCCACAGGATGACAATATTATGTGCCATCAAAAAGGATACCAAAGGATTTTTAATAATATGGGAAGATATCTAAAAATATCAAGTGAAAAATATCAGGATATAAAAGTGTATAATACCCTATTGAATATTTAAAGTAAGTGTGAGAAAACACTAAACTACCTAAAAGATATTAATAGTGGTTTTCTTTGGGTAGTAGAATGATTGGAGATTTTCCTTTTTTAAAAATAATTTTTAAGTTTTCTACAAGTAATGTATAATAGTTTTAAAATTAGAAAATCTAATTTAAAACCCATTTAGGATTTCCATTATTGCCAAGATGAAAAAGATCTAACATGAGTAAAATTCTAATTCCCTTTTATGCAAAATATCTGTTCATTACATTCTGTCTAGATCAACTTTTCCAAGTCTTTCTAGCAATTTGTATGTTTTAATCAAGTTCCCAAATAAATCTATATAGAAAGAAGATTGAGTTAGACTTTCAAGTTGTCCTGTTTTTAAAAGGCTGAGCACTTTCTTATTTTCATTTCCTCAGTGGTAGCATGATTTTAAAAAGAAAAAATTCAAGGCACTTAGGTTTACTGCCACAGTCATTTCTTAAGAAGTCTGTTTATTTTGACTTTAACTAGTTCAAATGGAATTTAGAAAGTACCTAACAAATAGATCTTAATTCCACATGCTGTTTTTGTAACTTTTAACCATTCAGACAAGTGTAAAAATATTAAAAGGAAGTTAGTTAACACTTTTCATGTTGTAAGAGTAAAGCATGTCATTCTCTGAAATTCAGTTTCATTAGTTTGAATAACTAACCAAATTGTTAATGTTGGAGTTCATGTGATAGCACTAACTCAGTCAAAGTGTCCTAAACCAGACTCGCCCCCAATTATTACCTTTCCCTCCTTCTAGTCCCATCTACTGGGGGTGAGGAATGAGAGAGCCATTATTCACTTGACCACAAAGTGAGAATGGCCATCCAGGGAACTTCCCTGGATCTGGATGCACCACCCAAGGGCTTCCCTAGGGAGCACCAGCGCCTTCCAACTGTGTCAGCCTCTCTCAACACACTCTCGGAGCTCCTCCTTGGAAATGCCTTTTGAGTAAGTTTGCTGATCATAGAGATCATCAGTTTTATTTCTTAAAAGTTACAAAAATATTTGGCCAAAAAGTGTAAAGTACAGGTTCTTTCTTACCCACCTAGTTCTACAAACCTAGATCCAAATACCTTTTGGTCATTTCAAAAAAAGCAAATCCATCTTTAATCTATATACTAAGGATATTCGGGGGGGAAAAGGGACACAATCTCTAAAACCAATAACTAAAAGTTACAAAAATGTTTTCAGCAATTAGAATAAATACGTGGCTTCCTAAGAAGAGCAGTTTAAAAGAAAATCCTCAGTTGGATATCATAGGGCTTATTTGTTAAAATAACAGTTTCCTTACTTTACATTGCACCCATAATTAAAAGCAGCCTCTCATCTTTTTTTCCCTCCTTCTCTGACCCCTTCTGTCTGCACCTGCCTCCATTCCACTACAGCAACCCTCCCACAACTGCCCCTCCCCCACCACAATGCTTCCAGTTCTCTGCTTAGCCACCAATCTCACCACCTGCTCTAGACCTCGGTACTCAAAATAGGATTCCAATCCAGTACCACATCCCAACGAATGATAAGGGTTTGACATTTAACAGTGGCTGCATCATATTTTAGATAGGTAAAAAGAGAAGCCAATTTATGTTAAAGCAGTCAGCCCAATCCTTGCATATTGTGAATGTTGTTATGATTTATCTTCTTATATTTATATCTGAATTTACAGTGGGGCACTTACACCCCTAGTCTGTGAGTTATTCATTACAATAGAAAGACCTGTGTCCCTAAGATTGACATGATCCCACTCTCTTCGCAAGCAGGAAAAAACACAGCATCAGTCGTTAGGTAGAAATGGGAGGAAACGTTGGGAGGGGCCTCATTTCCCAGCGCCCCTCCCCCAGGGCTCACCTTCGCACTCATTGCTCTGCTCCCACGTGGCAGGCTGCCAGCGCCTCTGACTGTACCCCGCACAGCAGTGATCACAGGTCTCCCCACAGGTGTGGTGTTGGCACTCACACCGAAACCTGGGCAAGTGGTGAGGCAATCTCAGTTATTGGAAGGTTTTCATTAAGATCGGTTGTTCCTGTATGAAAAACTGACAGTCACCATGTCACCCATGGTACCATATATAGAGTAATTATGAGAACGAAACACTTTGCTTACATTATTTGAAAGCTTCCTCCCCATCCTACTTATTATCTGTTTTACAGATGTTGACATTAAGATTCAGAGATATTAAATCACTTTCAAAGGTCAGTCCGTGATAGATGAGAGCCAGATTTCAAACCTGTTTGCCTGACTCCAAAGTCCCAGCTCTTTCCTCACTACCATATCATATTACAATAAACCAACACATTAGCAACCAGGGCTGAGTTTACCGAGATGCATGGAGTATCACCTCTTCACAAAGATCTGAAGTCATCCTGTGAGAAAGGTCTACTCAGATACCTTGCTCTCACAAAAATTCACCAGGCCCAAGAGACAGTTACAATAAGATCTCAGAGGACCTGTCCCAGGAGCCCGTACCAGCTCCAACAGACCATTTCATCCTAGGGCCCAAAGCTGAGATTGCTCAACAAGGCACGGGGGTAAAGGTCTTTAAAAACCTACCTTCAAAAATTTATACATCTGCCTTAAAACTTTTCAAAATTATGGTGAAATTGTTGTAGCCATGGCATTAGATTAGGACTCCAAGCTCTGAGCTTCCACTCATCTGAGCTTGAAAGAGGATTCACAAGAAGTAAAAGAAAAAAGAAAATTGCATCGAATATCTTATTCTTTTTGGTAAAGCACAATGCTTTAAGTGTGATCCAGTTAAATGGTATACATGTATATGTAAATATCTAAATAAATAAGTGAATTTAATAAATAAGATAAAGAGGAATAAAGGGGGAAAAAAACTCTTGACTGTGCCTGTGGGGACTCCCTCAATTCTACAGCAGGGAGGTGGGAAGTCAAATACCCAGTTACATGGCCTAACAAGAGGTGTCATCCCTCTCCCCACTCAGCTGCCTGAGAGAGCAAACGGAAATCGATGTACCTGACAGCAAAGGACAGCTGGAGTCCAAATGGGATTTTGCGAGAGATGATTTCAGTTCATTGCCAATGACATCTTTGCATAAACTGGACTAAAAGAATTATTTAGGGAAGATGGCTTGAAGAACACACAGTCCAACTGCTCTTATAGGGAAATGAAAATTGAGTATAGCAAAAAAAAAAAGCTGGATCATATTGGCACCCCCAAATAATTGCTTGCTCTGACTTTAGTATAGAAAACTGACCCTTGTACCTACTGTAAGGACTCTCTTAAAGGCAATGATTAGGGAATCCTCTTCCTGATGACCACTCTGCCCCACCCCCAGGGGAATGTCTTACCTCATTCTGATGTCAACAGTCATGCTTCTCCTGAGCAACTGGTTACTTTTTAGATAAAGATCACAGTGAAATATGAAACTGAGCAGTTTTCTCTTTTTGATTGGATTTCTAGGGAGCTCAGAATCAATTATGTGAACGATCCCCGTTTCCATGCATCAAAGTCAGCATGGTATGCACACTTAATTAAAGCCCTCTTCTACCAACATTTCTTGATTAGCAACTAACTTTTCTGATTTTCCAGCCTTGGTTTCCTTCATTAAGTCACTGCATCTCCTTAAGTATAAGATTTTTTTCCTATTCATGGATGTGGATTTTAGCAGCATTTGTGCAAGCCAGCTGGTTGGTCAGAAGCAAACCGACACATAGGAGGAGGCAAGGCAGTTGCACTGGCGTAGACAGGTGACAAACTGAACCTCTCACCAAGGCATGGAGAGATAGCCTCTCCACTCACACGCACCCAGTTTGTGACTCCTCCAGGTGTGCAGAGTCAACAGGGCTTGGCAGTCCTCCTGAGAGGGGAAACTCAGACTTCTCTGTGGACTTTACTCTCCCATGTGCAGCCGTGTAGTCTCAGGGTCAGGAACAGCAGACCAACCTGTTTGCTTCCCTCTCTCTAACTTGATGGGTGACGGGTTAATCATTCACAAAAAGGCCTTGCCAGTTAAAGGTGAGCTGGTTGTTGGATTCACACTGTTATCTCAGACAGCGCCACCTGATCCCGGAAGGAGGAATGACAACCTCACGGACTGTTGCTGGTCCGTGATTAAGGGCCCCACAAAGCACCCACATAAGCTGGGAGCTGTCACCTCCGCCTGAACACAAAACCAGGCCTAACAATGCACACACCTGAATCTGACTAAAGTTAAATGTGTCTCTGGTAAATGCTACTCATGGGGAAATGTAGACTTTAAATGAAACATTGAGAGAAAATTATTACTGTATCTAGCATCCAGTAACTTCCAGTCCTTAAAAGTATCTCTTGTGGTGGTAACAGGAATGTATGCAATTGCTAAACACTTAATATTTAAAATCTATGCATCTTATTCTATGTGAAATATACTTCAATTAAAAACAAAACTGGGACTTCCGGCCATGATGGGGGTGTAGGCAGACACACTGTGCCTCCTCTCACAACCAAAATTAAGGACAACAAAGATTTAGAGACAAGAAAACAACCAGAACTCAGAAAATCAAACTGTTTGGAAGTCCAACAACAATGCATCCAGACCGGTAAGAGGGGCGGAGTCACTGCAGGAAAAAGTGGAGGTGCGGACCCAGCACGCAGGCAGCAGTGGCTGGCAGATCCCAGGTGCACAGGTGGCAACTAGCAGAACCCGGGCATGGGGTGGCAACTGTGCAGAACCAGTGAGGCTGCACAAGGCGGCTGGCTGACCGGGTGGTCCCACATTCACGCACAGATAATCCAGGCAAAGGGGAAGCGGTGAAAGGAACTGGAATCTGAGAGTGAGTAAAGCAACC